>JARBXR010000012.1:0-22829 GCA_029100535.1 Stemphylium beticola | reverse complement strand
TTTTTGCCCAACCTCCCCAAACTAAGCGATTTTGGCCATATATCAGGCGACTACCACCTCGCCCACACCCTCCTCACCTCCACCCCCCACGTCCTCTCGCTCTGCGACCCCAACCCTGCAACCGACATCGGCACAAACCGGTTCCTAGTCCTCTTCACAGCGCTATCTCCCTTCCGAGGTAACATGTGGAGTACATCGCGCCGACCGGGCTGTGCAACACTAATCTTCCACGTCTTTGACGGCTGTCCCGCGCTCGTGATACCAGTCACAAAAGACGCGCCGGTGAGTGCTTGGTCGCCGTGGACGCTGGGGCAGATGAGGGGGAGCTTGGTTGGGGCGGCGGGGAGTGGAGGGTACTGGCCTGAATGGCAGCATGAGCAGGTGTGTGAGTATCTTGATTCCATCATCAGTTTACCGCATGTATATCCTGGGGTTAGAGAGAGGTATGTTGATGTGCTGGGGCGAAGTGTCAGTTTGGTTATTAATGGGGCGTTGGCGTTGGAGCGGTGTCGGGCGCTGATGGGGAAGGTGGATGAGGGGAGGGCCGGAGTGTGCATGTTTAGGTATTGATGGAATGGAATGGGGAACGTGGATACAAGTTCTGTATCTTATTTTCTAGTACTGGCACGGCTACTGAACACCACATACCACACCACACTATCCAAACCCATTCCCCCTCCTCCCTCGATCCCCCCCTCTTCATCTCCATCCTTCCTACCGCATCGGCCTCAGCACCTCCCAATCCCTCATATTCTGCAGATCCTCAGGCTCATCATCCATCAAGTTCCTCCCCCCACCGGCAGCACCACTACCTCTGACCCCACTCCCATTACTACCCATACGCGGGGGCAAAGCCGGAGCCTCATCCCCATCGATAAGATTCTGCACTGGTTTACGCGTCAGATTCGACGGGGGAGGAGCCATTGAGCGTCTAGCAGCGGGCTGGGACCTGAACTCCTGCATCATGGATGGATCGTCGCGGTATCGCTGCGGTGGAGGCGGGGTTGAGGATTTAGATAGGAGCGAGGGCTTTTTGTCGGGGATGGGTGGCGGGGCGGGTTTGCGGAGGACTTGGGGTTTGGTACTACTGCTGGAGGCGCGGTAGGGTAGACTGGGCATCGAGTGCGTGGACGCTCCTGATGTGGTGCGTCGGAGATCGCTTTGTGCGTCTCGCGCGCCGTCTGTGCCGAGGATTTGGGCTGCGTGGCCTGGGTAGAGCGGTGCGACCATCTTACGGGCCATTGGCTTCTGTGACGCTGGTAAGCTTGTCGAGGAACCCGTATTATTGGATTCGACTGTTCGTGTTTTTTGCGAGCCGCGTGCTGGTGGCGGCTGTGGTCTGCGACTGGGCAGATGTCTGATGTCTACCCATTCTGGTTCTGGGCTGGGTGTGAAGGGGTTGCTGGGACGGTTTGGGTTCGGGAAGAAATCGTTAGATGGCGGCTGGACGCGCGCTTTGGCTGGGAGACCTTTGGAAAATGAGCATCCAGGCTATAGTAGGAAGGAGGAGAGAAGTACCGTTGTCAAGCCACCATTTCCTCCGATCTGAGCTTGCGGGTGGTAGCCCTGGCTCTATGCTGTCGTAGCCAAGCAAATCTTCGTCATCTGTTTCATCCTCGCCCAGATGACCAGCTGCTCTGGTATCCCCAACCACCTCCTTTCTTTGTTTGTATAGAGCCTTTTTGAGTTCATCTCTTTTTTCCTCGTCGACTCTTTGTACCCGGACCTGGAACGTTGCGTATACGGGTCGATGATCAGAGAACCGAAGAGGTGCGTCGTTGTAGTGTATCTGTCGAATGTTGTCACCTTTTCGAAGAACGCGGTCACACCACGCTGGTATGCGCGCCTTCTCCGAAGTATCGTATTGATTACTATTAAGGTCGTACTTGTAGGTAGGCGGAAAGGTGATGCGAGCCTCTGAGTAGTAAGGGAACGTCAACCCTGCAACCATCTGTAGATTGAGCTGGGGTGTGTCAGTGGCCATCATTACACTAGAGATTGCCGACTTACCTGGTCGTTGTCGTACAGAGTCTCAAGGTCACCGACATGACATAATCTTTGCACCTTCTCGTTGCTCAGACCAATCCGGTAATTGAAGTCACCGAGCCAAATCACTGTGTCGTGATCTTCGATCGATCGGTTCCTTTGGAATCGCAGGCCGTGGCTGATGGTCTTGTAATCCCGGTTTCGCTCTTCATAGTTGGCGAAACCAGCTGCAAGATGTGCAGTAACGAGGCAGATCGAAGTATTCGCGTACTCGAAGCGGATCGCGACCGCCCCCTTGTTGCCTGCCATACCGGACATACCAGTCTGTGAAATGCATCAGTAATGTAACACGAAAGATGATGCGGCAACGTACTTTTTTCAAAGCACCCTCAACATTCTTGATGTGCTTCAAGCAATCCGAACGAACGAAGACCGATAAGCTCGCTCCGACTAGCTGCCCACCTCTGAGGATGACATATTCATCCTTACGATGTAGCTCTGCGTTTCTGTTCAAACACGTTCTTACAGCTTCCTCCCACGCCTCTCGTCGATCTGGATCTGTAGACATGATTTGCTGCGGACTCAGCTCGACTATTTCTTGGAACCCAACAGCAACTATCTCAGGACACTGCTGTGACGCATCGACGTCTGGACATAACCATGGCGAGAGATCACTCTTGATACCATTCGTCTTCCCATTGAGATTGAAAGTGCCGACCAAGATGTTAATAGTTTCAGTTTCCGAGTATTCGTTAGCCCGCCTCGCGAGCTCCGTGACTACGAAATCGTTGAGTGGGTCGTGAAGGTGCACGGGAACTTGGCCAATGAGTCGACCAAGAAGCATATCGATGGTGTTTTGTCGTCCCTTGTCCGCAAAATTGTTAATGTACATTCGTGTGGCGCTCTTTCGGGCGTCTGCAAGAGCACCAGCGAGCGACATTTTTCCCGATCGCGTAAACGAGGATTTCAGAGCTCCCGTACCGGCATAGATCTTGGAAAGAGAGTCGCCATTATCTGCCCACATGCTTGAATGCCTGACCCAGAAGTCTTGGCTGGCCCTGAGTCCCTTGTGGCTAAGGAACAGCTCCAGAGCCATTTTGCTGATGATAGTTTGGACGAGGTTCGTCCGATCAAGACAGTCCAGACAGTTTGTCCTGAAGACTCCTTCTTGCTGCAGAATAGTCATTGTTCGACGCACAAGGTAGTCATGTCCGTTGTTCCTCGTCTCCTCTTCCACCTCCTCGGAAAGGTAGTATCCAAAACCCTCTGCAGAACGCTGGATCCACTGCGAGATCATGCTGGCCATCTCGTAGCCACCCGGCCCTCGTGTCTCGGCATGGAAATCGTACTCGGTGAGCTTGACGAGGTCGTGTTCACGTTCAGCAAGATCACCCCCTTGATTCAACGGACTATTTCGAATATGACCACGATATCTTTGAGACAGCTCCATCTCATTTGGTTTCTCGTTGCTCAGCAGATTGACCACATGTATCGTGCCGTAGCTCAATTCCAAGTTGTCAAAGTGCTTATCAAAAGCCGGCTGAGTGGCCTCTGGCGATCGTGTAATGGTAATCTTCTGCTGTCCAGGCAGGAGTCCAGCCTGTTGTTCCCAAAAGATAGGTACACTTCCTCGCACCTGCACGTACGAGAAGCAAGCTCCTGATGGAGCCCAGTAGACCGTTTCACTTTCAACAAAATTCGCAACGTTTCCATCGTCATCAATACCCCGCGAGTTGAACCTGGTACCAGCCCTTTTGCAAGATAACCTGGAAATCAGGGTCATGGAGGACGGTATGCCTGAGTCCTGGACTCTGATCGGCGCTGAAGCCTTGGGAATCGTGATGGTGAGCGCGAAACCCCGGATTGCAGACGTCAGAATTCCTGACGCGTCTAACGCTTCCTTCTCCCTGGGCGCAAGTCTGCTCCTAAAGTCTACCAGTGGCTGTATCATGTATGAATTCCACAGAAACCCGGCGTCCAGGCTGTCGATGGACACGGTCGCAGCGTCTGTCGTGCGATCTTGTAGGCGCCTCGTGAGATCAAAGTCTGAGCTGTAATAGAAGGTACCGCTGCTGAGGATCTTCTTGAGCGCCAGACACGGGTGTTCCATCGGGGCCTGCTCCTTCCTGCCCCCGAAGCCCATTTCGTATCCCTCGTCATCTATGGTATCTGTCGGGTAGGGATTGACCTCATCGTTGAGCAGGGTGTCGTAGGTCGTGCTGGTCAAGCAATAGAATCCGACGGAATTTATCCGTTGAACTGTCTCGCCAGGCCGTACGGTCGCAACTTTGCTTGCGCCGTTGACCACGACCAGGAATACATCGTGGTTTACGGTGATTAGCCCCAAGGTGCCGTGTATTTGAAAAGAATTTATGGCGCGATAGTCGTCCAGGTCGATCTCCTCCAACCTGGTGAATTCGACCATGCAGCGCGCAACGCCGGCACCATTGCTCCCCAGCGATGTCGACGAGGCATTGGGATTCCCGTTGTGTTCGGTGGTGGATGAGCTATGTCGGAGGACGAGGGCGTGGGTGGAGGTAGCGAGGGCGATTGCGCGGTGAGGATAGTCTTTGATCAGGACGCGGATAGACATTGTCGGCGGTAGATGATTGCGGGAGCCGGCTCGAGGGGCGCTTCAATCATGTCCGACGGTCCCCTGTACGTAGAATTGAAGAATGCTTGTGCGGGAAGTTGGACGGTCGTGGCAAGTAAGCACGTGTATTTGAACGGCTGTTCTCAGCTCTACGAATAACAGTCGTCTTAATGCTGATCGCGACGCTTGATGCAAGGCCAGTCCGCTGGTGCCCAAGGCGTTACAAGGCTTCCCTGACCATCGCTTACACCGGAAACCGGAAGCGCATTTCTGGCCAAGAGGACGTTTGGACCAGATAGTTGCATCGCAGAAAGTGCGGCGCGAGGGCGTTCGCTGGTGCACTGCCGTCATTCAGGCACCGCTTCACTAGTGACCTCACAGTTACCGAGCCTCGAATTGAAGTCAAACATATCATTAGATAGAGCACACGCTATGAAGAACCATAATGCGCTATGAACAAAACCTGCAAGACGATCAAATGTCGTGCAAACGTAACACTTTTCCACATTACAACAAAAGGTCATGGCATCGTAGCAGTCATCACCTGCCATAGTCCCGCCTCCGTCTCCCATCATCATCCACAATCGACACCCTCGTATTCGTCTCTCTGTAGCTGCCGCGTGGGTCATCGTGGCCGGCGCGACTATGACTGCGCTGCCTGCTCCTGTCTCTCCTCTGGTACCTCTCGTAGTGATCACTCTCGCTCGATGCAGGCTCCACATACCGGTAGTGTTCGTACCGAGGGTTCTCTGGGCTGTATTGTCGCTGGCGCTCACGTCTGACCTCGTGCTCTCTAACCACATATTCACTGCGACCAGGGCTAGACGAGCGAGAGCTCGCACTAGACCGCGGGGAGACTTCGACGTAGTGTGCGCCGCCGTGCCGAGACGTGTGGTGAGATGAGACGTGGCTTGCCGGCGGAGGAGGCGCAGGCATGGGCGCCGGCGGTGGTGGAGGCGGAGGCTGCACAAAGACGGGTGTCGGCTGAGGAGCGGGTATCTGGAGAGGCTTTTGTGATGGCACGGAGACGTAGGATGCTGAAGGTCGTGGAGACGATTCGTGCACTACCTCAGTGCGCGAATAACTGCGCTCAATGTCGCGCGAACGGCGCGACGCACGGCGGCGAGGCTGCTGCACCACGCGATAAGGAACTACATGCTCCTCTTCCTGCTTGACTTTGACAAGGCACATGGTGCCTGCTTCCTCGCTATGTAATCTGCTGGCAGCGACGGAGACGGAGACTGAGACTCGAAAAGTGGGAAGCTTCGATTGCGATCGCGATGTGATTCGTGCGGCGATCAAGATCAACGTGGGGTTGTATGATCGAAGACGGGACGGAGCGGCGCACCGCGAGTGAAGTACTCTGCGACTTCACAAAGAGTCGGTGAGAAGGAGAGAGAGACAGCAAAAAAGAAAGCCGCACTGGAAAGCTGCCAGAAGAAGGATGTATATACTTTAAAGGTTGGGCATCCAGTGCCCAGCCACAGCTGACCCCCATGTCGCATTGAAGTTGCTCCGCCTTGGAACGGGACATGTGAGTGTGATGACGAGAGGTCTGGGCTCGTCTGACAGCTGTGTACTAGCGTCCAGGTTTACCCTTGTTAGCCCCAGGTACAAGCCACCACGTTGAACAACCAAGGCAAAGCAGGTAAAGTCATATTCCAGTGGCCGTATACACTCGTGACTATCATGCTGCATCTCACATGCAAACACTATATGTTCCGCCGGAACGCTATCTCAAAAGTATACATAGAGCTTTCAGATACCTAGGTAAATCCTCCTGTCTTTTCTCGATACGCGTGTCCAATCTTGTAAGATTGCTGTCAATAGGCCGGTCATAATACCTGCTCTCTAGGCCGGTTATGTACCCATCTAGTGCTTGGATGCTTGCTTGCTGGTCTCCATGAGAGTCACTAGGTGGGACAGGCGGCGTATATTCGGGTCGTTATCGTCCCAAAGTTGAATACACACTAAAGCAACTGACATGTCTACCACTAGTCGTCCATGGGTTTGTCCTCCAGTGTGACGCCTCGGGGCGCAGTGTCATCGCTTCTCAAGCTACCAGTCGAGTCCCTGTTACCTCTCGTCAAGCTGCCAGCATGCTTACGAGGGAAAGGCACCCGGGTACTTGAGGGTGCTGGATGCTCAGCCGCAGCGGGAGCGGGCGCGGGCGCAGCCTCAGCTGTGCCGTTCGTGGTAGCCGGAGGCACTTCGTTGGTGGGGCTGTCGTCGCTTCCGGGCACTTCCAGCGATCCGCGGTTACCGTTAGTCTTCCGCGACTCAGTAGGTGACGATGTGTTCACCGGGAATCGAGTCTGACTTCGGTCACGGCGATGAGAACCGGAAACCCGCGAGCCAGGTGCCGGCGAGGTTGCCCGAGGCGATCGCTGAGCAGCAATGGCGCGTTGGCGCTCCTCCATGTTTGCGCGTCGGTTGCTCTCATCTGTAGAGATTGCGCGTGGACGTTGGGCACCTGAAGCTGAGTGCGTAAGCGTGCTGGCACGCTTTAGCTCTCCGAATATCGCATCCTTGTGCGCAAACAGATCGCGGACGAGGCGATAACTGTAGCGTTCGTTCATAGTCAAACTCGATTCTTGTTTCGGCCTCAGGATGCATGGAGCAAGTGCATTAGCTAGTGCCGTTACGTACGTCTCGTCAGCCGAAGTCAGCTCAATAAGACGGGTAAAGTGGGTGCAGATGGCGTCAAGTGTCGCAATGTTAGCGAGACGCAGTTGGCCAAGAGTTGACTGGAGGACAGAGACCCTAGTCTCTTCAGAAACGTCCGTAGCCGTGGTGCTGTAGATAGTCTTGATGATCTCGTAAACATGCGAGGAAACCAATGAATCTGATGCAGTCAGTAATAAGTTTGAATGTTTAGGATGTGATGCATACCGGGAAGTTCCAGAAGGTAGAGTTTGAGGACGCTGGCAACGATCGGGACGTCATACTTCTCGAGCAAATCGTCAGGGAACCTTTTACCGGTGTTGATCTCAGATCTGAGGGTATGAGTTTGCGACAATGGAACATCAACAAGCCAGATACCCCGACGAGCTTCGTCGCCCTCAAGGTCAGGGTAATGGTTGTCCAAGAACGTAAGTATGGTAGTTATGATGACTGGGACGCGTTTCTTGTCAGAGCGTGCTCGAGCCTCCAGGTCTACACCAAAGGTTTGTTCTGTGCACTTGTCAGTGTATCGCCATGCGTGGATATACGGGGTATCGTACCATCCACCGAGTTGTAGTAATTCTCGTAGGTTGTGACTCTTGGCACAAATGGCCCTGTCCTGTAGTTCTCGAGCATGTATCTGAGATCGCCCAATGGCTGGACTGTTTCCTGGAATAGCATCATCTTGTCGACGGTGCTCTGTAGGCTGGGAATGACGTTGCTGACGGCACCGGAGAAGTCCAGAATGACCGCCTTGATGGCCTTCAGCCTGTCCAGTTCGCAACGCTCCATGAACTTGAGATGATCTATCATAGCCTCTTCCAAATTGCAGCGCAACGAGTCGAGCTTCTTCACTGAAGCCTTGTATCGCTCGTCAGCCTCACGCGCCTCTCGCCTCAGCCTTTCCGCGGGGGTCTCGTTCGGGTATTGGTTGTTGAGGGGGTTCCATCCTTGCAGGTACTCCTGTACGGTTCCGACGGGAGAGTCCACGGCGATGCTGTCGGCTGATGAGCTCGACATGGTAGTGGACGAGCGGTTCAAAGGCTGCTTCTTCTCAGGCAATCCGGTGATCTGAAAGGCCTTGGGTTTCCACTGGTAGTTCATCCTGGAGCTGTTTGCAAATGTATTGCCAACATTTCCAACAAGACGTAGGAAGCCATGGGTTACCATATCCTGGCCAATACGCTCCGCGTAGCTCACACTGGTAGCGCCCATGTGCTTTTGGATGTATTCGGTGATGTCGGCGCCGCTTGAGCAGTTCTGGTAGGTACCAAGGATAGGGACTTTGACTTCGCCAAGTTTGATGCTGTCCAGCATGTGTGTGAGGATCTTCTTGACTTGCTCGGGCGAGTATGTCTCGTCGCCAAGATCGATAGGCTCCTCCTCGTCGGCCTCGGGCTCAGACATCTTGATGGTGGGCACCTTCATTTTCGGGCTCTGCGCGGCTTCGCTCTGGGGGTCCTGAAACGCCAGCTTGTCCTCTTCCTCGAGATCCTCCACCAGTCGACACTTGTTGTAGTATTGCGAGCGGTACTTGCGGACAGCGTCGGCCTGTCGGTCGTGGATCTTGATGCGCGATTGTAGGTCATCCTGCGAGTTCTGCACGCGGGCAGCATGCGCCTCGCACCAGCGTCCAAAGGGGTTTACGACGAGCTCTCGAATGTTGGAAGCAATCTTCTTGTGGTTCGCGGCGGCTGCCTCCATCTCGGTGCGCACACCTTCATAGGCCTGGTAGCGGTTAGCCTGCGTGGTCTAGCCAAGTGCTCTGTTCGACGCACCTTTCGCACGCTTGCGCCTTCATCTCTGCTGAAGCCCCCGCCTATGCGATCGGTGGCCGGTGTAATGCCGGACAGGGTGTTTCCATAGACCTCCTCGGCATCGGCTCGCATGCGGGCAACGGTCAAAATCTGCTGGTTTTCCTGCACGCCCTGCTGCAGCTTTCCAAAGAGAACGCCCAGGCCTGGAGAGTCAGCATAAGCGGGGTGGTGTTGGGTGTGACCTCAGCTCGTACCTCCCGCATAGTCGCTGGACCAAAAGGACGAAGCGAAGCCGGTAGTCATGGCGGCGACTGGAATAAACGGCACTCAACTCCTCGCTAACTTGGGGTATATCAAAAGAAAATATCAGATGGTGGATGGTCGGTCAACGGCCGTGGTAGTGAGCGCGGAGAAGGTAAGTCTGGGGAACACGCAAGCGCAGGCCTGGTAATGTAGCGTAAGGTTGCGCGGCCTCGTATCTCCAGGCGGCGGCTATGCTGGCGGAACACAAGGAATGACTGGCGGCTGGCAACGACACGGCGCGCAGCAAGGTCGTCGACGGGATTCGGGAGATTGGGGATGACTGAGGCACCTCAGGAGTGGTTTTGCAGGCTGCAGCTGGGGCAGAGCTGAATGTCTCATGCACCCCTGCATGTGGTTCCGCCGTTTGTTCGTGACAGGGCTGGCTTGCCCGACATTTCGCCTTTAGCGGACGATATAAATATCGACATCGCAATTCACCGACACCAAGCGCGGCCCCTGCATGGACTAGAGCCTGGTCAACGCGTCTACCACCGTATATGCATCATCGTCGTACTAACGCTGTCGCGGCTCAAGGTCAATACCAACACATACACGGCCGCATACTAATCCACCCATCCGTTGACCCCCTTCTCCGGACCGTGGATCCAACCGACGTTTGCTTGTATTTTGGTGTAGAAGCTAGATAGCCTTTTTGACATTACATCTTCCCCCCCTCCCCATCCTCGCTTTCTCCCGCCTTACAAAAGTACACACGCCTTGGCCTCCACGTCAGCCCCGCCATCACACTACAAGCTTCGCAGCAGCAGGGGCACCAAACACCTCGCTCGGCAAAAGACGCCGGGTCCAGCACAGCACGCCTCGCACTTTCCCATCATGGCGCCCACTGGCTTCGACAACACCCAACTCAACTATCCTCGCCACATCAAGTACTGGCGGCGAAATCTGAAAACCTTGCTGCCGCACTTTTACACCAGCAATGACTCCAACCGCATGCTATTGGCCCTTTTCACTGTTTCTGCACTCGACATTCTGGGCGACTTAGACGCCGCCCTGTCGCCTGAGGAGCGTCAAGGTCACATTGACTGGGTCTACAGTTGCCAACTGCCAGAGGGAGGGTTCCGGCCATGGCCAGGATCCAATTACGGCAAGCTCAGGAACGAGGAGAATAAGAGCTGGGATCCTGCTCACGTGCCAGGCACTTTTTTTGCGCTCCTGACCTTGGTCGTGTTGAAAGATGATTTGGAGAGGGTCAAAAGGAAGGAAATCTTGGAATGGCTGGTCCACATGCAGAGACCTGAGGGGAGCTTTGGAGAGACGCTCGGGGATAATGGATACGTACATGGCGGCAACGACTCAAGATTCGGATACATGGCTACGGCCATTAGATGGATGCTCCGTGGCGATCTTGAGGGACCTTGCGAAGGAATTCCCGACATCGACGTTGACGGGTTTGTAAAGTGCGTTCGCGCCGCAGAATGCTATGATGGCGGTATCTCGGAAGCACCATACCATGAAGCGCATGCCGGCTTCACATGCTGTGCGATAGCTGCTCTTGCCTTTTTGAATCGCTTACCTCTACCACCCTCACAAAAACCAGATGGTGTGGTTCGCGGAGTTTCCGATCTCCAAAATACATTACATTGGCTGGTCTCCCGACAAACCCTGACACTGGACGAGGACGATGGTCTGGACACTATGGGCGATGAGACGGATACGTCAGAAACGTGCCACGACGCCCACACATTTGTAAAGCTGGGCGCCTATCCATCTGCCCAGGCAAAAGAAAACACGAAAGGAATGCCTCGTGTCCATTATGAGCTTGAATGGGTGGGAGTCAACGGACGGTGCAATAAGGTAGCAGACACATGTTACGCCTACTGGACATGCGCGCCGTTGCAAATCCTCGGCCATCTCGACATTGTTGATCCGCAACCCATCCGAAAGTGGTTACTAGACAAGACACAACATCTTGTGGGAGGCTTTGGAAAAGTTACTGGAGATCCGCCAGATATGTACCATTCCTTCCTAGGGTTGATGGTCATTGCCATGTTTGGAGAGCCGGGTCTTCAGAATGTTGATCCTGCACTATGCATTACGCAGAAGGCGAAGAAGCATCTGGAATCGCTGTCGTGGAGGAGGAAAATAACTGGCATGGGCGATGTAGTCAACGGCATGAGTGACATGCAGATTTAGGGCATAAACCTAGCTGGTGGTAGGATACAGATGGACTCATAACGTCTTCTGCTCTCACTAGCCGGGCTGGTGTGGCAGCTTACATGTTTATGTCGACGTCTTCAAACTCGACAGCTTTCTGTATTGAGTATGAAGCCCATGCATACTAAATAATGGAATGTTAAATAATGATATCTGCCAGTAAACCTGTCTCGTGTGTCATGGTAGTAGCAATTCCTAGTGCCAAACCGGGCCCCTACCTACCTACCAACCCAGCCTCGGCTCCACCCAAAAAAACCGCCCCAATCCCTGCAACCCAGGTAATTTTCCCAAACTCCGCAACTTTTCCCGCTCAGTCGCAATCCTCAGTCGCAGTGCACCACCCACCCTTGTACTGCCAGCCTAAACTGCACAACACGCTTGCAACCCAAACTTACTTCCACGCATACAATGGGCGGCCCACCGATCAAAAAACGCAAACTCGCCGTCAACGCGCCCGAACAAATCAACTTCGACTTCGCCGCGCGCGAGGAATACCTAACCGGGTTCCACAAGCGCAAACTCGAGCGCAAGAAGCACGCTCAGGAGGAAAATGCGAAGCGTGAGAAGGAAGAGAAGTTGCGTATGAGGCGGGAGGTAAGATGGCATTTCTATTCAACTTCAACATTCAACAAGAGGACCGACGAGAGGTGCTATTACACGACTGTCTCTCTCTCGCTCTCTATATATATATATATCTACGCAGCAATGGAAGAGCAAGTGCTAACACAGCCACGTATAGTTACGAGCGGAGCGAAAAGCCGACCTGGAAAAACACGTCGAAGAAGTAAATAGACTAGTAAAGCAAGCAAACGGCGACATCAGCGAAGCCGCAGGTTCCACATCCGACGAAGAAGATGACGACGAAGAAGAAGAATTCAAAGGCTTCACAGACCCCGAGCCCATCAACCAAGAAGACGAGTACATCGACGAAGACAAATACACAACTGTGACCATGGAAAGCGTGAACATCTCGCGCTCGGGGTTTTCGCGGCCGGGTGAGGAGGAAGAGGATGAGGCGGCGGCGGAAGCGGCGAGGAAGAAAAAGGCTGAGGAGGAGGCTGAGGGAGAGGGCAAGAAGAGGGTGTGGACAAAGGCGTGGCCGAAGAATAGTGAGAGGCCCAAGAAGAAGAAGAAGAAGTTTAGGTATGAGACCAAGACGGAGCGCAAGGCGGAGCGCATGAAGCAGGGTATGAAGAAGAGGAAGCAGAAGGAGGCTAGGACGAAGAGTGATTGAGATGTGTGGGTAAAAAAAAGGGCTTTAGAGAGCGTTGTGGAGAGCATGGAAATAATGATACCCCTTCATGGATTAGAAAGTTTACTACAAAAGACTAGAGCTGACAGGTCGGGCGGCTCTGGCCGTCTGGAGGCATCGAGCTTCGATGTCTGGATATGAGGCAGTCATGATGATTAAAAGAGTATTATGTCGGGAACCACCAACAATGTATTCGCTCAGGGATTATCTAAAGCGAAACGGCCCGCCCAGCAAGCAGCCGCAGGAAAGAAACAGATGTATAGGGTAGGGGTAAGGGGAATGTGATGTATGTGTGAAATCTGCCTCTGCTCCAAGCTCCGCGGCCTGCCGAACCGTCTTCCTTGACCTCCGCCCCGTGTCGTCGCACGCGCTCGAAACCGGCATCGGTAGATTGACGATTATCGAAGCTCGACTCACTTAAAACTCGACTAGATACAGTCAACAACCGCAAAGGAGGGGACGACAGCGAGATCAGATGTTACCGATCTCCTTGACAAAGTCGTCGAGCTCCTTCTTGGTGTCGGCGTATTTCTTAGCCATCTCCTCATACTTGGTTTCCCACTGGTCGCGGGACTGCTCGAGAGCCTGGACTTTGCGTTCGTAGTGGCCGGACTTGACGTCGGTTTGGCGGAGCCTATAGTGGAGCGAGTCAGCACATGTAGATCAGGGGTGGCAGGGGAATCATAGGGAGGTGAGAGGAAAAGAGCGAGAGAAGGGCGAAAGAGAAGAAGAAAAAAGGGCCGTCGTACTTCTCATTGAGCTCACGGATCGTCCTGTCCGACTCCTCAGCTTCTTCCTCAAGAACTTGAATCTTTCGCTGAAGGCTCTCAGCTTGGGTGCCGGCTTGAGCACCAGCACCAGCTTCGTCCTTGTGGATCTTGACTTGCCCCTCAAGCTTCTCGACCTCGCTCTCGAGCACAGAGTTCTTGTGCGTCAGCGACGTGATCTCCTGCTCCTTCTGTGTCGTCTCGGATTCGAGCTGCTTGACCTTGGCCTTGAGCTCCTCGGCGCGGGCGCTGCTCTCATCCGCCTCGACGCGGAGAGCTTCCATGCGCTATGCAGAAACATCACGTCAGCTCTCACTTCTCGTTTCGGCCTGACAGGCGTGCATTGAAATGTGGCGTCGGCCCCAAGAGGTCGGCTTGGTACCACAGAAAGGGGATTGGCGGGGTATGGACCGACTCACCTTCTTGATCTGGTCCATAGCTGCGGGAGGAGTGGAATGTGTATGATGTGGTGTTTTGGGGTGGAGGATGTGCGGTTGAGACAAGTGCAGCTTATGTAGGGATGTGGGGCGGCGCGGTGTGTTGTCGTGGTTGACTGAAAGAATGTCTCTCTTGTCGGGGTGGGCAAGCTGATAATGCGGGCAAGCGCTACCGAAAGGGACTACTCCGCCCGGACCCTTTGTTCAAGCCCAGACCCTCTTTGTCGCCGCCCTAGCAACCGCTCGGTAAACACAGCCGCCGTGAGCGCCGCCCAGCATCAAACACCGAAACCAACCACCACCCGCACGCCGACAACTCGCTCAATGTAAACTCCACCATGGCTACCCTCGCAGCAAACGACCAGGAGAATGCTGTCCGCCATTTGCAGGCCGCCGCTGCTGGGAAGTCGCTGAATGCCGGCTTGAAGGGCTTCAACAACGCCAAAACACCAGGAAACAAAGCCCCAAAGACGCCTTTCAAGATCCCGCTCAACGACGAAAATGCCGTGACCAAAGGTGGCAAATCCGTCTTGCAGACCAAGGGCAAAGGAAATGAATTGTTTACGGGAAAGAAAGGTGAAAAGGCTGACGAGAATGCCTTTGTCACTCCAGCCGGTACGACAAGAGACGACACAATAGGATGCATGAGATGAAGACTGACAAAACCAGGCCCCCGCACACGTGCGCCGCTGGGCATGAAGACGACCAACGCCAAGTCCAAAGCTTTTGCGACCCCAGCGCCTCTTTCCTCTGCAAAGAACCAGCAGTTAAGCCCGCGTCTCCGCCGTCCAAAAGTCAAGGTCCACCAGCCCGAAGTCGCCCACGAGTCCGAAGATGACGTTCCTGAAGTGGAATACATGCCTCCCAAGGAAATCCCGCTTGAAGATGACATGGACGACTACCTTCCCAAGAACTGGACCATCCCTAAGATCAGTAACCAGGACATGGTGCGCGGCATCTGGCAGGCCTACCACAACCCAATTGAAGATGACGGGCGGACCCGCGAGCAGCGCAAGTTTGAAGAAGAGGTACAGCAGGGTCGGAAGCAGCGCAATGAGCAGTTTGAGAAGGTCTTTGCATCGCAGATTGCCAAGGACGACGCCGAGATGAGGGAGTACTACGGCATCGACGAGCCAAAGAAGGCGGCACCCAAACCAGCACCCACTGTTTCCGCGCTTAGAAAGGAGCCAACTGGACCGTCGACCATGCGAGCCCGATCCGCAGCCGCAGCACTTTCTCCGCCATTGAAACCCAGCTACGCCGCTCCTACCGCAGCTGCCAAGTCACGCCTTCCCACTGGACTAGTCTCTGGCCGTAAGGGAGCAAAGACACCCACAGAGCCCACAGCATCCCGCCACGCATCAGCCACAGCAGCCTCAAAGAGCACCATCGGCTATGCCCAAGGCCGCGCTGGACGCGTCGCTCCAGCAGCCCGCAAGCCCCTCTCCAACATCACCAAGCCCGCCCCCTTTTCCGCTACGTCCCGCCCAGTGTCCTCGATTCGCAACCGCAGTGCGAGTACCAACGCTGCTACCGGCCGATCCCGCGGCCCCATTTCACGTTCCAGCTCCACTGCCACCGAAGCTACTCTTGTCACGCCTCCTGAAGACGAGCAGCCCCGTCGCACAGCCGAGGATGTCGAGCGTGAAATGGAGTTGTTGCTGCTCTCTCGTTCAGATGACGAGGACGATGATGCTTGGGCCAATAGCTTCAACAGGCAGCTTCATGCTGGCGATCCTCTCGAAGACGATGACGATAACTTTCAGTTTAAGCTCCCCGAAGGCTTTTAGGCGTCTGTCAAGGAAAAGAAGAGACGGGTAACTGGCTGAGATGTACTGTCTTCTGGTCATACACTGTGTAACTCTGTCTCGTTTTTGTATTTTCGGGTCCTGGAGTTTTGCCGTATTGGATACCTCTTGTTTGATTATTTTCCTTTCCTCACACATGAATATCTTATCTCGGGCTTGTTCGTGTCTGTTTTTGTTCTCAGTATGGCATGTACTATACGCATAATCATACAGATACAAGATGCCGATCCGCATTCGCTCCTTTTGCATCGTGACCATGATAAAAGTATACATATGCAGTGTCACACCCAAACAATCAAGACGTCCTGCATGATACAGTCATTTTGAATCAATATTTCCATTAGAGGTGATACGAAGCCGGATGACGTCACGACGCACCAAAGAATAGTACTTCATGTTGTCGCACGAACTCACTCATTCACTCGCTCACTACCTTTGCTCCTAACTTGCCTAGCTTTACCCTACATTTCACATCCTTTCTTTCCCTTTCATTGCTCATGCAACCCCACCACACACGACTTTTTAAACTCCTTCTCTCAAATGTACAGATATGTATATGAAAGAACCCGCCTATGGCAAAGAAAGCCGTGGAAAAAAAATGCTAGAGCGCTGACTGACTGACTGACTGACCAAACACCATGCTGCTGCAGTAAAGGATCCAGGAAGACAAGAAAAAAACAGAAAGACGAAGACGGAGAGAAAAGGAAAAGAGGAAAGACACGGACGAAAAGAAGAGAGAGAGAGAGATGGTAGACAAGGTAAGAAAGACGACGGCCCGGGACGTTGGGGGTGAAAATTCATGAAAAGTAGTCGTAAGAGGGAGAAGAAAAAAAACGGAGAGTATGATGCAAGAGCTGTGCGTTTGGTTTTTCTGGTGTGAATTTCCCCTTTTTTGGTTGTGTTCTCTCTTTTTTGGTTCTTTGTCGCTGTGCGAGTACAGCTGGAGAGTATGTTGTATGTTCTGCTCATGAGAGCGAAGAGCGAGAGAGAGAGAGCGCTGCGCTGCGACTCCTTTGCAACTCTGACCAGAACGGCAGGGGACACGGGGGATCACGGTAAACTAACTACAATAGCTAGTTCACCACCTCATCGACGGCATACAAGTTCTGATTGAGAATCTTGTTCATGGTAAACATGTGAACGCGGTCTTGCTTGAACACGGCACGCATAGCGTCGTCGCATCTAATCTGGCGTTTGTCGCTGGGATCTTGCAGGTCGCGCGCTTTGACGTATTCCCAGATCTTCTTGACCGTCTGCGGCCGTGAGAGTTGTGTTTCGCCGAGGAGTTCGGAGAGAGCTGGGGAGAGGGCCATGGGTTTCTATCCAACGGCACGTGTTAGAGGTCGCATACAAGGACATTGCAGAGACATTGCAAGACTTACGTGGAACCCTCCTTTCCGGCTTGGGCTCTTCTTCTCTCCTCCGCTGCCGGAGTCAAGGTCGCTGTCATCCTCGTCCTTGACCCGGTTTGCGCTCTTCTTCTTCGTCTTCTTCTTGGGTGCGGGCGCTTTCCGCTTTGTGTTTCCTCCGCGTGTTGCTCGGCCCATGCGCGCATTCTCCTCCGCCTGTAGCCTCGCCGCGAATGCTGCATCGTCGTCCTCGTCTTTTGTTTTAGTCTTCTTGGTCTTCTTCTTGGGCGGCGGAATGTCTTCAACCTCGGACAGTGCAGATTCATCGTCGGGCGGTGATCGCTTGTGATTCGACATGTCCGAGGTGTCGCCGTTGGACGTCTTCGCGCCATTCTCGACCGTGGGTATGGGTTCTGACACCTCGGAGCCGCCGTTTTGCTCGCTGTTGAACTTGTCGAAGCGCTGCATAATGAGCGTCGTAATTTGATCCTTTTTTGGACACTTTAGTTTATGACTCCCCGTACTGGCCGTGCTTCAAACCTTTTGCTGCGACAGGTCATTCTCGACTCGTTCCTGCAGACCCTTTCGTATGCGCTTCGCAGAGATGGTGTTTATGTCGCTCGCTCGCAGGATTTCGTCAATGATGATGGAGTAGGAGGCCTCAACCTCGGCGGGGAGCGGTTCTGCTTCGTCGCGTCAGTATGTGGATATACGCGTGATGTGGTCCAAGTGGGTGCTTACCTGACATAGCTGCGATATTGGGAGGGAAATTCCTTTGTTGCAATCAAAAAGCCGGTCGCCGCGATGGCACTAGGATATGTACCAGCTATGGCAGTGCGACTGTGGTGTAGCTACAATGTTCGCAGTAGCTATGTCGTACCAAGAAGCGCGGCTGATGCCAGGAACCAGAAACCAGAGCGTTAGGACAAGGGACGCAGGCGCAACAGGCGCAGAAAATATACGCAGAGCGTCGCGTGAAGCGGGAGTGTTTCCAATCTCTCACCCAGCACCCAACAATTGTTGGCGCGGTCCAGACTCCAAGACAGGTGAGAGACAGCGGCGAAGATGCAGCCGAACAGTTCGGAGGCCTGAATGCGGTAGTGCCGACTCGTAGCGGGGTCCAGTCAAAGAAAGCTGGTGGCAGTTCAGCTTGTCAAAGGCAGCTTGAATGAATGCGAAAACAGAAATACGAGTCAGATGCAGTCGCGAAGAGTTGCAGAGTGTAGAGACAGGCACTAGAAGGATAGCGATAATTGAAGCATGCGCGATGAGGTGTGAGGATGTAGATGCACGGGCGCCATCTAGTTCAGGTACGGCCCGACCGTGGGAGGAGGCTGGGGAACCATGAATGATCGGAACAGCTTGATCACATCAGGCAAGACAAACGAATCTGTCTTGCACGTCTTTCGGGCAATTACACATGGTATGACGGTCTTTGGACACGTGCAGACGTCAAAGGAGTTCGATTTTGCTTGTCCAACGCATCACCTGCACCATCGGCAGACTGCATCTTGGTCCGAAAGCGGTAGTCTATGCTAACTAGCTGCCACCAGACAGCCTCGTTTTTTGTTCCTTCCAGGCCAAGCCCTCACATGACCAAGCACCCAACACCGTACATCTGTTTCTCTACGGCGCTCTTTATTTGATACCAATCCGCTCTCCTCTCTGCGAATTCGTACACTTCCTCTGCTCGGAAAATGCCGTGATAGCGATCCGTGTCTGCAATAATCGTGGCAATCTCTTTGGCTTGCTTCGCATCGATGAGGTATATTTGCGACAGTTCGCGCAAGGCAGCAAAGTACTGCATGAGCGGTTTGTTGCGCAGAGATACAATGTAGGCGTTGTATGCATTCATGTCGCTGCAAATGTTAGCCGAGATCAAACAATCTGCACGGGCAGACGTCATACCTGATGAGCTTTATGGCGCCGTCCACGCTGATCCTCTGGCGTTTTAAGTGTTTGCAAAGAGCAGTGAACAGGCGCACTCCAACCTCCTGGTTGAACACATCCAGGACGTTCTTGTCTGTGCTACCGATAAGCATACTTGTATGCGACGACACGACTTCCACAATCTTTGTCGCCGTCTGGCTGGGCCCAATGTCGGATATCTCTGCAACCCCATTAGGTCCAACGGGAGGGTTGAAATCTGATGGTAGCTGTGTGGTGCCGCAAAGATACTCGACCTCGTCCATCAGCACGTCAATACCTTTGTTGAGACCAGCAGCCACGCGCTCGTCCAACATGGCCTCGAATCGCTTCTTCTCCTTTGCTGCCAGACTGAGAAAATCATCTCGATCCGTGAGATTAGCAGCCACCAATTCTTGAAGGTAAAAGACTTCAACCATCTGCTGTATCAAATCTCCTACGTTGACAAGTTCCAAGAAAGCTACGAGTGGCGCAACACCTTCTTTGCTATGGTCTGCCACTTCTCTCGGCTTGTAGTCAGTCAAGTGGTTGACGGCCTTGTCGAATCCCAACTTCATATGGCGATTACCGAGAATTTGAACAAGGTTGATAAAGATCTGTTCAGATTGCTCCTTTGCTTCCTCACCAGATTGACCGCCAAGCTGAACGAATCGTGCAGCACGTTCCAGGCCAGACTTGGCCATGTGCGTCAGGTTGAGAGCAACTTCGATGCTGAAAAGCGATCTAATGCCTTCCAGCCGCGAGCTCATGATAGCTGCTTTCGCGGCAAGCTCGGTTGTTGGGGCTTCGATTCGTGGGGTCGAAGACCGGTCACCAGGGCCTGGAGTACCGGACCTCGAGGTCGGTTCGAACGTACTGCTTCTATTGGCCTCGGCAGGCTTGCTAGCCCCCGAGCCACCCATGGTGGGTAGCACGTTGACAGGCATCATGACCACCTTTTTGAAAGATGAAAGGAAATCTTGCTTTACAGCTTTCCTGTTGACGTTGGCCATGTAAAGAGTTTCAGTAGTTTGCTCTTCTTCTATCAGCCGCTTTTCCCAGAGATCAACCTCGGCGGCAGACTTTCGTTTGAAAAAATCCAGCTCCTCCTGTAGGTAGAGATCGACATGCTGTTCAAAGCAACGGGTTATAATGCGCATCGCCTCATCTTTGAAGTCTGGTTTAGAGGCTTTTGTCGGATGTAAAGATATTGCGAATTGGAGGGCTTGTTCGAATACGCCTGCTACGGCCTTCAGGTAGGCTTCTATGCTGACGTCGTGAGCTTCGTCGAAAAGCGTAATGAGGTACTCGGCAATGACGTCGTCCGCAACGCGCTCTAGGAATATTTGTAGAACGTCGACTGTTGGTGGGAAAACACGATCAATAAGAGCCGCTTCTTCGTTGAGTGCCATGGCCAACCCCCTAAAGAAATTGTGTGAAGGCTCCAACGATACACTGTCATTCCGCAGACAGTCTGAAGGGTCCCCAAGCTTCTCCTTCTCCAACATCAAAGGATGATTATGGACGAAAGAGTCTAAACATGCCGCTCCGCCGTTCAGAGTCACCAAAACTGATGCAAATCGCTTCATGCGACCGTTGAAGTCCTTCTCTGCATACCCTGTCTCGAATTCGCGAAGTACGGCATTCTCGAAGATGCCAGTCATTGTGTCTAGCTTTTCCTCCCGCTGGCCCCAACCCTGCGCATAATCGCTCTTTGCAAATACTTTCAACTGGGCTAGCATTTGCGCTTGTTGTTCAGGGTCGCGGTACGTTCGGAATAAAATAGGATCCGTGTGGCTTCTCGATCTCTCTATATCGTAGTAGAATGGGGCAAGTGCTCCATACACTTTGCCATACTCCTGCCGTGCCATACCTCGAATAGAACGCACATTCGCCAAAACTTTCACAGCTGCTTGCGGGTCGATGGTATGAGAGTTTGGAGCAAGTGTTCCAGACGCTGACAGGGTCATATCATTGAAGCCTTTGTCCAGTGTGGTAGACCGTGGGCGACTTTGGTGTTCTTGCGAACTCCGTAGCATGTCCTCCTCTATAGTGGCATCGAACAGCGTCATGCTGGTCTTTCCGATATGGTCGTCTCCAGGTGGCATGCCGTTGGTGCTGCCGTTTAGTGCAACCCCGGCTCTACGTGCATCTTCTGCTCTTTGTGCCTCCAGCTTTTTTCGCATGGCCTCTTCAAATCTCTGTTTAGCCTCTGCTTCGTTCCAACAGCCCATACTCCTCAGCCTTTGCTGCCATCTTGTATCGTCGTATACCATTTCTCGCATGCGTTTCGAGGTGCGAGCGAAGCTGAACATATCGGCAACGGGTAGGTAGTCGAGGATAGCATTGATGAGTTCTGCAGACAGTAGTCAGAGATGTGATCCTACACATTGTACAGTCCCTACCTGCAGGTAAAACAGCCTTGGAATCGCCCACCAGCTGCGTGGTGCGCAGCGACGCCATAATGGACGACTGCGACTGGGGCACCGCCCGCTTGAAGTTGGATTTTGTAGCCATGATTTAGGTACTTGGACGAGTTTCTCTCTATGATTGTTCAAAGAGCGTCTTCCCCATCACCAAGAGTCCAGCTAGGCGTCGCGTTGTTGTCGCGGGGCGAGCGCGGGATGTTCGCAGCCAACGTGGAGCAGTGGCCGTTGGCGGCTGGCGGCTGGCGGCTGGCGGCTGGCGGCTGGGTCTCGTAGATCCGACAAGGCACAAGAAAATGATCGCCCCGCGGCTAGAGCCCGTCCATCGACGACATCACACGGAGGCGCTCAGGAACGGGCAATGTCTCCGTCAAAAACAATTTCCATGTCTGCTTCTGAGAAGCGCGTCGATCGAGACTTTTCCCCGAAGATCGATACCCGCGCCACGCGATCATAGGGCACATCGCAGCACACCCTCATCATTCATTACCACGCGAGAATCGAAGAAGTAATGTCGAACTCTTCGATTTGGCCGAGAAGGAGCGTGGCTGCATGCCGATCGAAAAAGGCCAGCTTGCATGTCGCAGGATATGCAAGAATACAAGGATGCATCTACGCTCAAAGCTCGGCCTCATCATTTACGCAGTAACAAGTGGGTGTGAGCTTATACCGACATCACGATGCAAATGCGGTGTGGATGCAATGTGCATGTCTCTCGCTCTAGACCTCTATGATTCTGGACATCAGTCTGCCCCTGACAACGAAATGAGCGTCTTAGGGACAAACACTAAGGCTCGCACTGTTCAGGACTCGCACGAGCCAGCATAACGCGAGGCATCGGTGAGTTTGACTTGCTTCGAACCAACCAAAAGTCTCCTCAGCCAAGGCCATTCGCAGTCATGACTGTCTGGTAGGCTGATGCTATAATGGGATGAGGCGAGCGAAACCCGAAAGGCTATAGCCCCTGCTACTCAGAGGACATATGCTACAACGTCATTACTATCGTCTCAGCCCCATGCCCTCTTGCATGCGCAATCGATGCTGATTGGCAAGTGTTGGAGGACCTCAGAGGCACTGTTGCGCGCAGCAGAATGCCCGTCTTGGCGGCGTTGTCGAAGGCTCGAAGGCAGCAAAGTCCCTCAGCCGGCAAAAGCCCAGCATTTTTATCGCGCATCTATAACAAGCTAGAGGCTTTTAACTACTTACTAGCTAAACTAGATTATGCTAGATAATAGGTCCTGCTAACTAAAAGTGTAAATTAGTATATACTTATTTATACTTAAGCCTAAGTACTATAAGTACTATAAACTTCTAAAACTAATGGAAAAGGTGTTACAAGTAACACGAAGGATTCTCTCCTTGACGTGGAAGGTGGGTTGAAGGTCAACCACGCCCACGTCAGAAGGT
>JARBXR010000129.1:0-80534 GCA_029100535.1 Stemphylium beticola | reverse complement strand
CCAAGGCGCGAGTGCAAGAAGCAAACATGTTGGGACCAAATCTTTCCAACTGCAGGCCTTCGGCCTGGGTGTTACATTCCTAGCCTATATTTTTTATTATTATCTTATATGGACTACACTACACCCGTACAGGAGGACAAGTACCCTGCGTTAACTACGCACAGTAACGACGAAAGAAAAGAAAAGAAAAGAAAAGAAAAGAAAAGCCACGGAGAATTAAGCCAAGGAAACTAAGAAAGTATACCACTAAAAGCGCTGCGGGGCGGAAAGCATACTCACAATGGTGCCTAGGTATTTATTTCCTTGGTTTGGATATTCGATCCGAGTCTTTAGGTTGCGAGACGTGCATACGCTATGGTATCTGACGGCAGCAGCGGCAGCGGTACAAGCGGAAGCTAATCTTGGCAAGGCAAGGCAAGGCTAAGAGAAGCACCTAGGTAGCTAAGAAGAAGAAGCCGAGATAGGGACGGTGACAAGGGACAGTGACAGGAACCACGGGCGGGGGGAAGTAGGGAGGTAGGGATATAGTACCAAGGCATGTGCCACATTGTGTGGTTTTTATCCTCACATCTGATACTCCACCGTTGTCTAGGGGCCTATCCCTACTGACCTAGATCTTCTCCACCACCTGGGTTAGCTAAACATTAAGCTATGCTATTGAAATGGTCAAGAGCGAGGTGCGTGACGGGAATAAAGAGTTCTTTCAGATGAACAGGCTTTATCCCCCGTGTCCGATACTTTTTGGTGGACGAGTACTTTGCGTATGTCTAGGGCTTGCGTTGTACGAACCCTCAAGGTAAGGGGGCGTAGCATAGCGTGGTGAGGGAAAGGAAGAGAAAGGAAGAGAAGGGAAGGAAGAGGTAAGAGGGACATTAATAAGAAGATGCGTAAGAGGTATGTTAAATCTAACTCTTTTAAAAACAAATATAAATCTGCACCTTAATAAGTATTCTATAGACCTATACTATTACAAAGATTATTTGAGACTAGTTTAGGGTATAATAGTAGTAATAATGATGATGAAAACAATGATGTTTATGAAAGAAAAGCCCACGCACATGCTTTCCCTTCCTACAGCGAACTGGTAGTCACGATACCAAGTACGTAAGTAGTCTACTAACCAAGTTTCCCCTACCTAGACAAATCAAATGGCCATGAAATACGAAAACGTGTAGCTGGAAAGAGCGATCGCTGTATCTCGTAGCAATGATACTCCAAGCGAACCAGTGATTGAACTCAGCACCAACCAACCAACCAACCAACTTGACATTCCCACACCCCTCGTCTGCTTCTATCCATTCATCTCACCTCCTCCAGCCATCCCTCCCCCGACCATCATCATCAACACCAACATCACTCATCTCACAGGCGGCAACTCCCAATACCCCAACATAATCCCCACAGCACGTTCCCACTCGCCCTGAAAAACAGCCGCAAGCCGTGCGATCTGTTCTTCAGACGGCGCGTGGCCTGCCCACATAGTTGGCTGTTCGGCTTCATGGCGGGCATAATGTGGTATGAGGTTACTGTGGTGGTGAAGTGTTAGTATTTTTTTCTTTTTTCTTGGTTAGGGTTGGGGTGAGGATATAGGAAGAGAGAGGGAGAGAAAGAGGGAGGGAGAAACGCACTCATTCCTAATCTTACACAGCACCAACCAACAAAGATTCCACGACCGGTTACTCGCTGGATCCGTGTAGATGCGTTGTTTTGCTTCGTCTAGGCAGGCTGAACTGTGGGGTTGGAGAAAGAGGTTTGTTAGCGTTGTATTGGTTTTCTGCTTTCTGCTTTCTTGCGCTTTTCGTACTCTCTCCCTCCCCGTCGCTGGCTACAAAAAAGATATTCCGGTGTAATGTGTAGTGTGAAGTGTAGAGTAAAACGACGTACCTAAACGGCCAACTCCTAGTCAACCCCCTCAACTCTGTCAACAGCCCATGTGAATCAACATAGTAACTCCCTATCAAGACCCAACAACAGTCAGTCCAAAAACAATCAGTTCACTCCACTTCACTTCAAACTTAACCTCACCATCACACCTGGCTACACGAAAGAAAGAAGAAAAGGTTCAAAGCCGGGCTATACTACTCACAAGCCGCCGTCATCGGCCCACTACAATCCGGCGTACCCAGCAGCGCGAAAGCTTTTTCCACGCGGCGGAGTGAGACGATGGTGTTTATGCGGTGGGTGCGGAGGGCGAGGATGTATTGGTGTTTTTCGGCCTGGGTTGTTGGCGTTAGGGGATGTGAGGGAGTGAAGGGAATGGGAGGGGGGATATATATTGCAACGTGTGAAAGAGACTGGAGAGAGAGAGAGGGGAAGGAGGGGGCTTACGGGTGTGATTCTCTGGGTTGAAGACATGATGGAGAAGAGAAGCTGGGCTTGTTGTTTTATTTCGAGGAGAGGGCTGTGAATGGGGTTGACGTGTGTAGATTCTAGTTCTAACAGCGGTAGTCGGTGTCGTTGTGGTAGGGGAAGTAGGTGTTATTTGCAGTGAAGATGATTGTAAGAGTGTCAAGTGATGCTATTGCTGCGCTGCGTAAACGTCTAGAAAGAAGAGAAGCGCAGGGTATTATACTACCGACCCACGACTCCCACACCACCGACAATTTACCATTGATGACGCCTTAGTTCGTTAGCCTTGCTAACCTCCATCAGCTCCCCAAGCCCTAAACCCTAAAACCATCCTCCATCCCCAATCCACCTCCACCAAGACCACAACCCCAGCTACAAAGTCAACCACAGAAAATATCAAGTAAGCACCCCAGCCCCAGCCCTACCTCGACAAAAAAAAATCAGCATCTGCATCACCACCGCACCCGCGCCTTCTCTGCCCCCATTGAAAAAAAAACCCCTTCCAAACACGCCCAAAGGCCAACCATTCCACAAGCACCGCACCCACCGTACATAAAACCACACAAGTGCTATCCTCAGATGCCGCCTCGCCAAACGCGCAAAACTCCATGACGTGACTTGAGATGCAAGCGTCTGAACGGGCGGGTGTATCTGTGCGCAAGCTGATGGCCATGTACTCGGGTAACCCGAAGCTTTAAATCGTTGCGAAGAACATGGATATACGAGGGCTCATTCGTCGTATCGCATACACCCCCAGAGAAGGGGAAAAATGTGACATCGATGGAGCCAGGTCAGCATCTTACGCCACACGGTACCCGTTTCTCAAGCGCGTAAAATGCCTGTGCGTTGAGGAAATGTGATGGGATGGGCGCAGCAAAACCACTGATCAGCCTACGCCAGCTGAGCGTTGGTTGTATCGTGAAGTTGGGGTGCGTGTGCATGTGAATCCGGACAATGCGAGACAAAACAGCTGGAAATATGAGTTTCCGTTGTAAATCCAGTAACGTCGATGTCGACGGGCAAGTAACTAGGTCTAAGAAAAGGGGGGGCCGTGTTGAGGCTGAGGCTGAGGCTGATGTCTGCAGTGCTGACGGTGATGGAGGAGAAAGCAAGGCTGTGATGGGGGAGGGAAAAAAGAGCCTCAGACTTTCTGTGGCTGGCTTAGCGTGTGGCGGAGCGGCTTTTCAACCTCTATCCAACTTCACCGCTTTTCTTCTGGCGATTTTGCTGGACTTCTTTAACAGCTTGTGGAGTCATGTTCCGGATGTGCTTCTTTCCGAAGATTGTTTCGTGCAAGTGCGCTGACGGCCAAGCGGTAGGATTGCGCTCCAAGGATAGAAATGTGCTTTGGTGGGCGTGAAGCTACATCGTTCATCGCGACACTAGCCGGAGTGGGATTGTGTGCTTTTCTTCAGCCTGGAACAGGTTAATATTATCTTCTTTGAGAATCTGTTATCGAGTCTAATGGTCTTGAGGCTGAAAGTCGACGCATCAGCAGCCCCACGTCAGAAGTAGCTCCATGCTAGCGAGCGAGCATGTCCACATACGACGACGCGGTGATGCAATACCAAGTCTCTTCACAAGCCATTCTGAGGTGTCAGTTGGATGCAGCAGTACCAAGCTTTGAACGATCATCCGCTAGCGAGTATGCTTATCGTGGCTCACCTCTACAGTGCCGATTCCTGAGACCTTCCTCTGACCCCAAGTTTCACCCTCAGCTGGGCTGTCGTTGGTCGCCTTGAATATCGTTCACAATACTCTCACGTTAGATATCCCATCAAGAACCCCTTCCTACCCCACCTTTGAATCACTTCAGCTCACTTCGGCTCACTTCAGCTCACTACTGTCATGTCTTGTGCGTCAACGATTCGACCGTAGAGATTCATGTTGATTCTTTTACAGAAGCGGGCAGACAGTCTTTCGACTCTGCAGTGCCTTTGAAAGTCATCGTCCACCTTTTACACCCAGACACCTAGACCGAGGGGTAGTCTATATGCTCAGCGCCATGATGGAGTTTACAATATCGTTGTCGTTCTCCTTGAGGGCCTTGACGGCCTTCTTCCGGGAGACACTGGCCTGTTGCATAACAAGCTCAATGTCCTTGCCCTCAAGACCGGAGTCGTCAACCTCCTCGTCATCGTCCTCCTCTTCTTCCTCCTCCTTCTTGTCCTCGACGGCCTTACCCTTGCCCTTGGAGGCCTCGTCACCGTGGTCGTGGCCAGCGTGGTCGTGGGATTGGGCCTCAGCCTGAGCAAGCTGCTGGGCGGCGGAGGCTTGGGCCTGGGAGTTGAGGTCCTCGATCTTGGCCTCACCGAAGATGCTGGTGCGGGGTCAGTATGTGGGAGGGCAATGGAGGGGCAGCAACTAACATCCAGGTGTTGCTTGAGGGAGACTTGTAAACGTCGGGCTGGTTGATGACGAAGAGAATCTGCCATGTTTGTCAGCCCAATTCCTCACGTGCGGTCATGTCCGCATCTCGGCGTGGTTTGGTGTTTGTTGATGGCGGCTTCCCACTAGCAATTGTCTGGCAGGCACTCACGTTCTTGGGTCGGCGGAGGGTGACGCGGGTGATGCCGTCAATGTGCTTCAATCCCAGCTTGGCGATGGCCTTGCGAGCCTTCTTCTCGTTGCGGGAGTGGACAGCGACCGAAGAGCCCGCGGGCACGTTCACCTCGCCCTCCTCGCCCTCGGACTCGTCGCTCGACTCATCCTCCTCAATCTGGACGTTCTTCTTCTCGGGCTCGTCGGCGATCTCTTCGATGCGGGGGTTGGCCATTTTGTCGATGTGTGGTTGACTGCTGGTGTTGGAGGTGCTGTAAGATGGTGGCATGCGCCTAGGGTCGCAGCTTCCCGAAAAAATGGTTTGTGGGCTTTAGCGCGACTGCCCCAAATGACGAGCATTCCACTTTCCCATGTCGGCGCAGCATCGCATCACGTTTCACCGAGAAAGTCGTTTCAAAGAGGGTATCAAATTGGCAATTCTAGTTGCAGTCTTCGTGTGTTCATGAAATTGTGGATTGGACTCTCTTGCTACATGTAGAATGCATGCGAGAGCCGAGTAAACCTTTCCCATCCGAATTGCACCATGCCAAACATTGGACTTATTCACCCGAAACCAGGTCTTGAATTTTTGAATGCCTTTGAGGTTCGCCTTCGGAATGCTCATGAAAATGCACGTCATGCCTCTGCGTCACCTGCATGCAGCCACCATCACAACGCCTGTCTCCCGACAGCATCTAGACTATCTATGCCTTTGCGCTGGCGCGGATCTTGGCGAAGGTCTTCTGGACCTCGAAGCGAGCCTGCGATTGTTAGCTGTGTTCTTGTGCTGTCGCATGTGGTGCCCTGATCGCGACCAAGACACCGTAGCCTCCACGTACCTGCTTCCTCATCTTCATGACCTTGAAGCGCTCAAAGTCGTTCAGTCCCCGCCTCTTCTGGATGGCCGCACGCTTCTTTGCCCATGAGCTCTCGTCGAACTTCTGCTGGACCTTGTGCTCCTCCCACTTCTTTGCGACGTGGCCGACACCGCTGGCGCGGGGAAGCTTGGGAATGACGATGGGTGTGAGGGAGAGCTTGGCGAGGGCGACTTCCTGGCGGGGGACGGGGGCCTTCTCCGAAGGACCATCGATGAGAACCTATGTCGCTGTGAGCCGCGAAACCAGAACAAAGCCCCGGGGAGTCCGTACACGCTTGTGGTCAATGATCTCAACGATGGCAGCAAGGCGACCCTCGTACTGACCCTCGTTGAAGAGGACCACACGGCCGACCTCGACCAGCCTCCAGGCGCTCGTGGTAATTTGTGCGTCACCCATTTCGTCGGTTGTGCTGCAAAAGAATGTTAGATCGTGAGAAACGTGTGTATTGCAGCGTCGAAATGCGTACTGGTCGGCAAATGGGAGTCGGTTGTGATGTTCTTGTCGGGAGTAAAGGCAATGTTGGAAACTATCGAAAATCCAAGTGCGGCGCCGGGGACGTGCACAAGCGAAGCTCGGCTTGGCGCTAGCAGAAAAACCCGACCGCGACCGCGACTTTCTTCCTCACGCTCTACTCTTGCCAACATCAAAACCAGCGATGCTGGGACCACAGTTGCTTGTGCCGACACTGCAGCACATCTGTTATGCGAGCAAAAGCTGTACTTGCGACACATGAGATGGCGCAGCATGGCTTCATCCATAGTATGTAGACTGATAGCAGCCACGACTTAGCTTAACAGCTCCACTGGTACGTCTCCAACCTCCACAACCCTTCTCCCCATTCAAGGATGACATAATTTGCGATTGAGCTCGTCGTCGGAGACCCTCGCCGGGGTCTCTTAACGGCGGCGGGTTTATGATATTCACTTCTTACATATTCTGAGTTTGCTTCACCCACGCAGCTTCATCGTCTCAACATTGAGTATTGAACCAAGCTGACATGCAAAAGATCTTTCGACATATCCACTTCGCTTGCTTACTTGCTTATGGCACGCGCCATCGACATGCGACTGCTGACTCCAGAGCATAGCAGCATCTCGAAGGTCAGTCAAGCTTTGCTTTTCTACCCACCCCTTCCAATGATTACAACATGCAATAGATAGTATATGATTTCCATGATTACTATTTTATCACCAAGATCACTGAGGAAGATCTCAGCCACACTTGTTTTTATAGATGCATCTTGGTACAAACAGCTAACAAGTTTTAGATATCATCATGCAATTTCTGCATCGGTCTCGACCTCATACCCGTCGCCACTACGACTCTTCCTGCTGTGCCCTGCGAAGTACAGATCGTTTCTGAAGGCATGTCGCACGTAATGAAGCATTGCTTTTTCAGTTCTCAAGTGAACTCACCGTGCCGAACTTCTTGTCTTGATGAGGCTTCATTCAGCCTTTGATCACAAGCATGCATTTCGCAAGTGTGTAGATGTTAACATCCATGTGTAAGTATGCAATTGGTGCAATTGATCATTTCCACAACGCATGGTCCGTAGCAAGCTCACTCAATGATATCACTCTCAACCACTCTCTGCTCGGGCGTCACTGCTCTCCTCCGCGTGATTTTCCTCCCATAATTTCGATAGAGATTCATCAACAACTCTCTCACAACAGGCTGAAAGACTGTCCTTGCATCAAACTTGCTTCCACCGTATGGAAATGGGACAATCTTAGTCCAGTTGGCGTTGTCCTCGAAATAGAATTCCAGATCGAATGCCTCGGCTCTCTTGAGCATGTCTTTGAGCGTCTCCCCCTTGTGACCGTTGACCTCAGCCCATGCCCAGAGAGCGGGATCGTGAAAGTCGAGAATGTTTGACGCCTCGCCAGCCAGTATTTGCGCGTTAAACAGAAGATGTCGGAGGATGTTGATGTCGCAGCCGCAGTTGATGACTGCATATCGCAGCATTTCCGTAGTGATACCCTTTGGCACGCCTAGGAGTACCGCCAAGGCAGCAACGGCATGCTCGTTCTTCTCCCTGATGGCATCTTGTATGCCCGCCTTCGCCGCCTCCCCCGCCATGCTACCCTCCCAATCAATCTCGCCGTTAAAACTCACCAAGACATAAAGCAACGACGCCTTATCGCCAGTCCAAGGGCCATGCAGCAACTTCTCCGGGACATAAAAGCCCTTTGCAAAAGCCAGATGATTAATCTTCGTAAACTTGTACGGCCAGAGTCCATGGAAATACGAAGCGTCGGGGATACTGACTCCAGTCTTTTCCCACGCCTTGCCGCGCAACTTGACCATCGCATCGTGCGCGCGCTGTACATAGGCGAGGAAAAAGTCGAAGGTGTAAAAGCGGCAGGATAAAATGTCGGATTGCAGGGCTGCGTCGCTGGTGACTGTGCGATCGCGGTAGTTTGTCCGGTGGTCTACAGTGTGGAAGAAGGAGCGCATGGTAAACTCTATTGTGATGGTGCGCGACGACAGTTTCTTTCCCAGCGAATGCGAACATCGCGGAAGCGCAATGTTCATGCTGTGCAGGAATATCATTTCCAGCAACTCGACTGGAAGGCCCTCAAGCGTCGGCATGGCGGGCGTAGCAGCTTTTGCTTTGCTTTTTGTTTTTTGTTTCCGGATCCGTTTTGGTTGGTATGTTGAGGCGGAGGAGTTTTGGGCAAGTTTCGATGCGGTTCTGAGGGCTGGGTGTTGTTGCTTTCGTTTCTTGCCTCGTACGATGATGGGTGTGAGTTCCATTGGCTCTTTTCTTCTCTTATATGCGCGGCGTTACACCAGGCAGCAGCAAAGTAAGCCCCGTTTCTGATTGCATGCAGCATGCGCAAAGTGCATGGATCGGGAAAGGTCAGTGTTGACCTGGAAGATCAGGGTGGTGCGCCTCGCGTGGTACGTGCGCGAGTTGTGGCTTTGCCGCGGCGTTGTTCCTGGCTAGCTTCAATTGTTTCCGCTGCTCTTCTCGTCACATAAACAAAAGGCGTCGACGTAGCTGGAAACGTCACGCGCAATCGCCACAACCCAGACAGAATATCATCTCGAAATTGTGACGGGAAGAGTTGGAAAAGATGCAAGTCCACGCTGTACCGGACTCTGAGCGCGCGTTTGATTCGACGGGGAGGAAGCTGCCATGGGCGTTTGAGTATGCAGAGTAAGTCAATCTTTCACTACACTTGTTTGGTGTGAGGCTTTCACAGAGGCGGTCGCGATGGAGAAGAATACATTCTGCAGGATCACGCCTCTCTTTCCCACCCCAACACCATGGAAGACTCCGACTGGGATGCTCCTATATTTCAGCGCATGCGGCTGACACCCGACCTTGACAGCTCAGATCAAAACCAACGGCGCATACCAGAAGAAAAGGGCCCCTTTGGCAAAGCGCGAAAACGCGGAACCTCACGAGCAAAGACACCATTGGGCGCCAACCACGCTGCCGATGAAGCGAAACTACTCAATCAACGTATAACCGACGACATCTTCGGTCGCTACAAGGCAGAGGAGGACAAGAGGCGCTCAGTATCATCGCGTCCCGTCGCCGCACTACCCGCCTCATCCTCTGCGCCGAACCTAATAGACGTGAGCAACGGACTAAACGCCTCCTTTGCGGCGGGCACATCCACAAACGCCGCCTTTGCGCAAGAACCCAAAGAAGTCATCCTCTACGGCTACGGCACCGACACACAATGGGCGGCCATAGCACACTACGAAAAAGTGTCCAACGGCCTCATCTACGAAGAGTACGACCGCGAGCCTTACAACAATAAGTTCGGCCTAACCTTTACATCGCAACGCGCCGCGCACTACCGCACGCTGAGCAAGGGGGCGCTGCGAAAAGTAAACGAATACGTCGGCGGCGACCACTGGATCAAAGTGACCTTCGACAGCGCCGAAGCCGCAGAACGCGCGTGCCACTACAGTCCCAAGAACATCCAGGGCTACACCGTCTACGCCGAAATGTACAGAGGAACGCGTCCGCAAGGCGGCGACCGACCGATTCGCGCAGAAGCAGGAACAATCTCCCAAGCCGCATCCCCCAACACCCTTTCCTCTGCCACCATCGGAGAAGGAGGAGCAGGAGGAAGAGGGGGAGCCCGCGCCGCGCCCTCCCAGTCCTCAGCAACAGCCTCATCCGCAACCGCAACAGCACCGCCAACACAGCAAATGACCCAAATACCCCGCGACATCGCCGAACCAAGTTTCATGCGATCGACAGCTGGCTCCTTCCCCTCCCACCTCGACGACATGCCCATCGAACCCCTCCAGCACACGCACACGCACACGCAAGCCCTCGACCCAAACACCATCCCCGCCCACACAACCACAACCACCGCCCTCCACCCCCGCTCCCACCGCGCAACCCTCCGCCTCAAAGGCGCAAACGTAAAACCCGCAATCTTCCTATCCCCGGAAAAAGCTTTTCTCCCCGCAAAACCCCGCTGGCAGCAGACGCTCGCCGAGCTACCGCTCCTCGGCTGGGTGGTAGGCTCTGGCCAAGGCTTGATTGGGGATTCCGTCCCCAGGAGGCCGGATGGCGGGTTTGATGCGCAGAGTGCGAGTTTGTATTGGCGCGTTTGGTATATGGTTGATCGGTGTTTGGGTAGTGATTTTTGTGGGGTTAGGGAGGCGGAGGTTGATGAGTAGGGGGGTTGTGTGTGGATGGATGGATGGATGGATGGTGGAGGGGATGTTTGGGGCTGGTTGTATAAGGTGGATGGATTGATGGATGGATGGGGGATCTGGCGAATGGGTAAACGTGAATGAGCATTGGGTGGCGTTTTTCTTCAGGCGCGTTGCATGAACAAGTCCTTGTCTGATCTCTCTTTTCTTCAATGTTTGCAAATTGACGAAGCGGTATTGGATCGATATATACTGCAATCTGTGGTATGCAAAAAATGTAATATTATTTCAAGAGCCAACGCCAACGCCCGGAAAGAGTTACATCTAACACGCGCATGTGACATGCTTTCGGTTCCATCTTCAGTTCATCCCATGGAAAGAGTCAATGTGCCACACGCTTTCCACAGCCCCCCCTTCAATTCCATGGCGACTTTGTAGTTGTCGTAGTAGTGCGCCTAGACGTACTGGCTCAACCATCGGATACCCTCTCCGTATCCCTGCCTCATAACCACACTGCACATGAAGACCTCGACCGGTCGGATGCCCTCAAGCGGCACCTTGCCCTTGCCGGTTGTCTGGTACAGGCCAAGCACGGAGCGAAGCTGGTCCTCGGAGACGGCGTCGGGGTGGTCAATCTTGTTTCCGAGAATGACAAAGGGCGTGTTCTTGAGCTCCTCCATGGCGAGGAGGGCATCGAGCTCGGCTTTAGACTCGGTGAGACGCTCGTGGTCCTTGGCGTCAACGAGGAAGACGATACCAGAAACCTCGGGGACTGAAAGAGAGTCAATTGTGAGCACATGATAGAGCATGTTGGAAAGACGTACAGTAGTCGCGCCATAGTCGGCGGGCTTGCGCGTGGCCTCCGAGATCAAAGGTTGTGAACTTGACGTTTCCTATTGAGAGCTCCTCAGAGGTTGGGTGGAGGGTGGGCTGGCTTGGAGGCGTTAGCTAGTAGTGAAGGAAGAGACCACGTATTGCTTACAGAACAGCAACCCTATCGTTCTTAAGCATGTGCAGCAGCCTAAATATGTCAGTGGTAGGTCGAGTGTTCGGTTCAGTTGCCATACGTGGTCTTTCCAGCATTGTCACTGAGGCCTAGTTAGCTATGGAACTTTCGAGTTTGCGGTATCTGAGGATGCGTACAGTCCGAGGAAGAGGAGTTTGGCATGCTGTAGGTATGATGTTAGCCTCCGTCCATTGTGCTGCCCATGCCCGTGCCGTGCTTACCTTGTTCATAAGTCCAAGCGAGGACAGAACATCCCAGACTATGGTGAAATGTCAGATTCTGTTCATGCGTATACCAAGCAAGCGATTGATGTGTAGAGAGTTTTGTGCGGTGTGTGGGGGTATGTCATCGATGCGCATGTGATAGCCCGATGTAGGTGTGTCTCGGGGCGATGTGGAGCGTTTTGACATAGAGGTTTCACGAGAGACAGCTCATTCGCATGAATCTGACATGGTGTCTTTCGCATCCATGTTGCAAACACTTGTACGGAATGGGTCGGGCTATAGCGAGAGATGGATCGCGGTAACTTACACCTGGCGCAATATTAGCAAAGGCATATGTAGTCAGACCAAGTCACTTGCCAGTCAATAATCCACATGATTTCAAGAGGTGCTTGATGGAGGAATTCGGAGTGCAAGTATAGCAGTAAGCTCTGGCGCAGTGTATGGGAGAAGTGAACCTGGGACCACGGCCGCAGTCGAAGGCGGAAGTGCATCAGGGTCCGAGCGTTTTGTCCTTGGCGTCGCTGTTCCGAGCTCTGGCGAAGAACTTGGACATCCACCCTCCCAGCACCGAAACCACCGCATCCCCGTCTATATCCATCACAATGGCCGTCGGAGTACGTCAGAACCTCCTCAAATGTCCCGTCGAAGCTCGCGAGGGCCCAATTGCTGCCCCCGCAGCGGACCCCCACCCGCAATGGCAGCCCCGAATTGAAGAGCAAGAAAACTAACATGTCCCCTCTTACAGCGCAGCGCTGCCCTCAAGCTCGACTGGACGAAGCTCGGAACCCAGCTCGGCCTCAAGGGCCAAACCGCCGCCGCCCTCCAGTCTTTCAAGAAGCGCAACGACGATGCGCGCCGCAAGTTGGCTGTTCTCTCTGAGCAGTCGGCCGACGTCGATTTCAGCCACTACCGCAGCATCCTCAAGAACCAGGCCGTCGTCGACGACATCGAGAAGCAGTTCAAGGCCTTCAAGCCCCAGACATACGACGTAGGAAGGCAGATCAAGGCCATTGAGGCTTTCGAAGCCCAGGCCGTCCAGAGCGCCGAGCAGACCAAGGCCGTAGTCGACAAGGAATTGAGCGACCTCCAGAAGACGCTCAAGAACATCGAGGACGCCAGGCCATTCGCCGACCTCACTGTTGTACGTATCCGCGGATATGGATGAGTGGGGAGAGAAACAAGTGCTAACCGATATCGCAGGACGAGGTTGCCGCTGCCCAGCCCGAGATTGACAAGCGCACCGAGCAGCTCGTCTCCAAGGGTCGCTGGGCCGTCCCCGGCTACAAGGAGAAGTTTGGCGATCTGTCCGTCCTCTAAGTATCTTTGCATGTAGTCGAAACGTACCCGATCTGGGGTTGTATTACCTACGTATTTGTGAAATAGTTTCCGGAACCTGGAAATGCAATCTAGATTTTGACCACAACCAATTATCCTTTCTGGTAGATACATGTCTCACTAACCAATATACTCGCCATACCTAGCAAACTCGCCATCCCCCTTCAACCTCTCCATATCTTCCCCCCGAAGACACACAGCAACCGCAACATCCCCCTCCAGCGTCTTCGGCATCAAGAAAACCAGGCCCTCCACGGCTTCGAAATGCGGCCGTCTCACTACTTTCGGCCCACCTAGTCCCAGCCCGAAATCCCACTCGTAACCCCGCACCCGAGCCCAAGAACTCACTATCACATCAACCGACAGATCGAAATCCGCCGTCGAAGAAATGCACCGCTTGTCCTCTGTGCGTGCGAGTAGAGTCGCAAACGCACGCGCGTGATACGCCACGTCTGCCTGTGGATCCAGCGCTGAACGAAGGCGTGAAGCTACTTGACCCAGGTTCTCCGTGCGGTGCAGCGTGGAGAGCGGAAGGGCGGTGTAGATGTTATCCTGGATGGGGCCGGGGTACATGGGCGAGATACCCAAGTGGGGACGAACGTCTATGGCTCGTGATATCTTACTCTGCTGCTGTGTTGTGGAGTCGGTGTGGTCATTGAGTCGATACATACGCGCCCTAACAACCGCCTGCCACACCACCGCCGTCAACGCATCATCAGTAGAAACATACCTCCCAGCATCCAACCCATCACCCGCCGCCATCTTAAGCCGCGCAAGTGCTTCCCCGCGGAAATTGAAATAAGCCCAAATCCCTGACTCAAGCGGCGCTGGCGCTGTATCTGCAAGTCTGGTGTCGTGTCGCTCTAACATTTCCCTTCCTGGCTCCCACGAATCGTCTAGCAACGGCACTATACCGCTTCTCCTCACATTTCCAGCAGCTATTTCTTCTGCGGAAAGGGGGAGGCCGCTGCATGCTTTGTGCAGCAGGGAGATGATCTGGGCTTGGCCTGTCATGTCCATGCAGTTGTGCTGCGCGAGGAAGGTTAGGATTAGGCCTCCTGGTATGAATGTTGCTTGGATGAGGAATGCTGGTGTTGGCTCTGCTTTTTCTGCTTCTGCTTCTCTTTCTGCGTCTCCATCTCCGCTTGATACTGCTGCTGATACTGCTGCTGGCCCCAGTGCAGCAGGAAACGTACCCCGCGGCGCAAAAACACTCTCATCTAGACTTCGCATGGGAAAACCGCGCCGTTGTAGCGTATCCATGGTTATCCCATCGCCTTCACCATCTCCTGCACTGATGTCTCGGACGATGATCCCTGGTTTCACGCTTAGAGGCTCGAGGCTGTATGTTCCGCTGCGCTTTTCACTCGTACCCTCGTTTATCACTCCGTGGGTTAGCCAGGGGAAGTGCGCGTAGAGCCGCATGAGGCCGTTTGTGAGGGTGTGCAGGATTGCGGTTTTGGTTATGGTGCGGGTGGCGCTGGTGGCGCTGGTGGGTGGTGAGGATGGTGGTGGTGGGGGAAGCGCGAAGGCGAAGTAGATGAGCGTGTTCATTGTGAAGAAGGGCTGTTGGCCGAAGATGTCAAGGGTGTTGGCGTTGTCGTTGGCCATGGGGGGTTGAGGTGTTTGGTGTTTTAGATGTGGCTTAGAGAGGAGTGATGATGGAATGTGGAAAAATGTTAACCAGAGCCTTTTTTCGATTTGCCTTGTGGTTGTATGGATGGCATAACCTTTTTGTATTCAATTATGGTGTTCTATTCGTGACATATAGTACAGTATACGCTCGTTGGCATGGTACGTTCCTGTCGGTACTACACCGGTGCTTCTTTTTCCAGTCTAGTGTATGGAATCTAGTCCACGACATCAATCGTCAGAATGACTCATTATGTGTAACTCCTGTGGAGCGAATCTCTTGTTGTTTCGAATTTCCTGTGCATCCGCATCTGATGGCGTAGCCGCATATGCCTCCGTGAAGAGCTGGAATACACGCAATGGTTGTGTCATCGTCGTAAGCACCACTTTAGTGACGGCACTCGTTCTATTCGGCAAGTTTACTTGTTAATGACTTCCAGGCGTGTTGAGACTCGATTGACGACCTTGGGGTTCAAAGGGGTACGATACGTGAAATATCGGAGCTGATGTTGTTACAAAATCGGCTTTATTTCTCTCACGTCTTTTGCTCGTTCATCGGGTGTGATCTTGTTTAATCCATATTTCGATGCTGTACAGCGGATTCATTGCATCATCTGGATTCATATGAGCAAGCGTTGGTGTATGAATATGACGAAAAAAGGGAGCGTGGACGGGGACGTATGCTGCAACAATGCCCGCGCGGCCTGAGGAATCCGGACATTTAATTGTACGATTGCTGGGAGACGGGACGAGCCTTGTCAACGAGAAGGAATTTGCATTAGACGTAAGGGCGATCGGATGAATGCGTGATTTCTAGTAAGCTTTGGGAATTGCTTGGGTCTCTCGAAAAGTTTGACAAGACTCGTTCGTGTGTGAGATAGCGACAGAGACCAAGTCAAGGTCGAATTCGTTGGAAAACATCGGCAATGTATACACTTTGCTTCTAGCATTTCCTCAAGTCCCTTTCTACTGCTCGGCGAAGGATATCCGATCGGTGTCGACAGAGCCCTGATCCAGCACTCACGATCCGGAGTATCACATGCTACTCAACTCAACCCCACATGTGCAGCCGACATCCGACATCAAAGCAAAAACCAGCAGGATTTTAACGAGCAGTCCTTATATTCCATATCGTACATCAAGCATCCCGTCCCATCCGAAAGACAATCTCTCACTTTCCGCACCCTCCCCAGTCTCAAATACCCTACCCCAAGTACCTACGTACCTACGTACCCAACCACCTAGCCAACATCTAAAAAGCCGGCTACGCGGCAATCAACCCACTAGCCCTGTAAATCATAAGCAAGCACCGCCACAGCCACGTCTTAGCTGTCCTTGGCTAACTTTGCGATGAGCACGCTTGTAAAGCACCTTGTGGTAGCGTATCACTCGGCGCTTTTTTCCCCTTTCCCATAGTGTACCACGATAACGATAAGACCAACGAAGGCCGGCTCGAAAAGTCTAATTCCACCTTAGCTCGGGTTGCGAAAGAAAATAATCGCGATGAGTGAGTGGGCTAGGCCAAGCTGTCAGATTTAGCTTGGGGGCTTCGTTGAGAGGCGGGCTTATGCAGGGGTACGTGGATGTTAGACGCCTGTTCTTGTTGAACGGCGGGTTCTTTCCTAGCTGGTATGCTTTCTACGCTTGTTCGGTTTTGCGCAATGTTTTTTTGCGTGGGTGGAAGGGAGATGCAAGGTGGAGGGGCATGTGGGGTAAATTTCTTGACATCACTGGCTCGCATGGTACATTTGCATATTGTGCTCTTCTCCACTTTCCCATCTCCTGCGCACGCATTGCATCATGCGGGGTCGGGTGTCAGCTCACTTCTCCCTGCTCAATCACACTTGACATATGCGAGACACTGCATATGGCATTTTACGTTCCCTACGTGCGAAAACTGGGTACAATCGTCGGTGTGGGCGGTAGTCATGTAGCACGGCAACGGTTCGGGATCAGCATCATGCCGAGTCAGCGATGCAATTGTGCAGCGCTGTGGAAGACTAGTGGCTGGTGACCCTTTAGTTGGCAATGTACAATCGAGATGGTGGCTGTGCTGCCGCCGCGGTGTACAGAAAGGAAACACCAGGGCGTATGCCTGGAAACCTGCCTGAAAGATAAGTCTAGACACCTGGCGTGTTTCATGACTTAAGGAGAGATAACAATATTATAGGATGGCGGATACTGGGAAGATGATGCATCGTTGGTCATTGATCATATTGTATTAAGTTGTAGTCAATGCAACTGCGAAACTACCCATGGAAATACCAGAGTAAAAGCCTTTTGTGCCAAAGATGAAAAGAACCAAACACCATGCCGCCTATACATTAGGTATATACATGGACTGGTCGTATATGCATGCACTCATCAAGGAACGTCGCTAGGAAAAACGTTTCATCCTCCACTAGAGCTGGCCTTCATTACTTGGTCGGCTAAATGACCGTATACCCGAGGTATATGATGCGCGGCGCTAAACTGAGCAAAGCAAATCTCTTACAAGAGAGCGAAGAGGGCGAAGAAACCGGCGGCGAGAGCACCAACGTTGGCAGCGCCAGTAGCGGCAGCGCCGGTGTACTCAGGTAGCGAGGACGACATGGTGGCGTTGCCAGTGTAGTTGGCAGGAGCGGAAGCCTGGGGCTGGCCGTCGGAGATCTGGGTGACAACAGGCGCCGAAGCCTGAGGCTGACCGTCGGAGATTTGAGTAACGACGGGGGCGGAGGCCTGGGGTTGGCCATCGGAGATCTGGGTAACGACAGGAGCAGATGCTTGGGGCTGACCGTCAGAGATTTGGGTAACGGCGGGGGCAGAGGCTTGAGGCTGGCCATCAGAAATCTGTGTAACAGCGGGGGCGGAGGCTTGGGGCTGGCCGTCGGAGATCTGGGTTACGGGCTGGGAAGCCTGGGGTTGACCGTCTGAAATCTGGGTAACGCTTGGGGACGAGCCCGAGCCCATGGCTGCCTGGATGTGGATGGGGATGCACTGATCGCCAATCGACTCGTCGTACAGGTTGTAGAAGCTACCAGACTGGCACGAGTAGAACATGGTGGAACCCATAAGGGAAAGGGAGCCGTTGTTGCATAGGCCGAAGCCTGAAGTCTCGAGAGCACCTTCCTGAACTGGGGCGTCAAACTGGAACCTATGAATGTGTTAGTTCTTGTTACGTGGTTATGTGCAATATCTGCAAGACATACTGGTGGTTGGCAGCGATGTATCCAGTGCGACCAGCCTGGTCGGTCAACTTGCCATCCTCAAGATTGATCATGAGGACACCATTGAGCTGACGCTTGTCCATGCCACGCTTAGTGGGTACTGTGGTAGCATTGACGGTGGTGATGGTGAATTCACCATCAGAGGAAGAAGCACACTCCCCGGAGGAGGCAGCCTGGGGGAAGGCAGCAACAGCGGCGACGAGGCCAGCGGCGACAAAGGACTTCATTTTCGAAAGTTCGGTCGACGGTTTGTTGACGGTATTAATATATAAAGCGTACTTGACAGCGAGAGTGAAGTAATCACGCAGAGTAGACTGATGAACGAGGTATCAGCTACTTCGTGTATTCGAGTGAGCAAAACCGTTGACTATGCTGGAATCACGACAACGAAGGTGTGAGATGAAATGGCAGACAAATTGAAGGCGACGGTAAGACAGCTATATAGCAATACGCAGGCAATCGGTCTAGTCAATTCAATCTACCTCATCGAGCATGACACTGCAGATCTGACATGCCAAAAGCCTCAGCACTAAAGCCAAGCCCATTGATCAACTCCACGCGTCAATGCGAGTCTGCATTCGTTAGCGTGCACGCCTTTGACTGCATGAAAGGAAGGCTGGAGAGGGTTTGCTGGTGCGGTAGCGATACACGCCGCGGAGTCCTGACCACCATTATTGGATACCTATTCATCCGGCCCCTCATCTAGTTCCCCACCCACAATCCTGGGAATGCGTGTGAACAGAGCCCGTCCCGCCATCTGGTCTAAACGTATCTCGTTTCCACCCGGTGTGTTCACTGGACAAGTGGTTCCAATGGCGTAATTCGATGGCATTGAGTGGTTCCAACCAATTCAATTGATCATTGATAGTCGTCGTCGCCGTCGATGCGTGGCGCCGAAAGTCAATCACACGGTGTTGAGCTTGGTCCGCGGTATGCAATGTCCAGGACATATGCTGAGCCGAATTCTCGTATCAGCAAGCCTGAGACGATGCATCCCCGGCGTATCCTAGCGTCCGACCTAGAGCAATATGCGTGCAATCCTATCTCCCATCCAGTCGAGTGTGGCGGGGCGATTTTATTCATTGCACCCTGGGGCCTGATTCGTCACCGCGCCGGGCGATCTGCAGAGTGGTGTATAGTGCAAAGGTAGCTCGCCCAATTCGACTATTGAAAGGCAAAACACAAGGGTCTCGACTAGTGGGATTGGTGTTGAGGCCACAAATACTCGAGTGATGTCAAAGATTTGTTCCCAATTGGGAGCGACGCTTGCGTGCAGTAGCGCAAAACTTGTGGGGTACATGTGGCTTTCGTCGACCCAAAGACGTCTCCAGCCGCTCCACCCACCGTCTTTAGTGGATCTGTTTCTTGGGAACGCTTAGGACGGCTGGGGAAGGCTTGCACACTGACTTTGTCGGCTGCATATCGATAGTGTGCCGCTTAAAGCAGGCGGCTAGCATGTTTGCCTGCGTTGTCAGACCCTAGAACACCCTTAGATTGTTGAAACTTAATCGGATTCGCGCGAATACTGTGCGAGGAAAACATGGCATTCTCAAAAACCAGAAATCGCAGGACGAGATGGTAGATACGCGCAAACAGGGCGGTTACCAGAATGGCTGGGACGACGCGCACGCCCGATGATATGATTGACGTCACACGGGTTTAAACGCTCGTTGAAAACGCATTATCCCGCAAAGCGATTGGCGCTAGGCAACCGTGTCGACTGGAGAACTCGTCGTCGATAGGTATTTCCATTGTAGTTTTTCGAGCGGTTAGTGCAACTGTGAGGCTTTGAAAGGGCGACAGCAGCGGACGATCATTCAACCCCGCATTCCTCCTGCCTTTCGCAGACGCACATGTACATCAAACGCCGCAACGAGCGGAATGATGGCGAATCGACCCAATAGACTCAGGCTTGGTGAGGTTATTCGGCCTCGGCGATCACGATCTCACGATGGACCCTCTGCCGATCCATAGGGTGGTGACGCGCCAGCCGATGATTTAGTCGCCCTCCTACTTATTTCCCGCGTCCTGCTAGGCGGTACACCACAGTAGAGCCGCAAGATTCCGCAAGACTATTCCTCTGTTATGCTTTGCATCTTGTGCTAGAGATAACCGAAACTGTCGTCACACTGTGGAGAACCCCGGATGGACGTTACTGCTGTGCCTCCCGATAAGACAAGCCCCATATATGTTGAATCATTTTTACGGAGAAGGCCACAACGCATTGTTTCCGCAGGTCAGACTAGAGGGTTAACATCTCATCCAGGTTAGTACGGCGCGTTGGCGTCACACAGATACATCAACGAGGAAGGCAAGTCCAAATTAAACGAAAAAGAATCGTGTTTTGCCCATGCAATTGCCTTTTGCCGCTGGAATTGTCGTCTCTTAATCCCGAAGTACGCCAAACGGAAAAATCGACATGGTATCGTGGTCCACCTCGTTTGTCCATCGCCCGTCTACCCCTCATTCTCAGCCCGCCATCTATTTTCCCTCTCCAGCCCGCTTGACGCCTCCTGCTACGTCGTTTGCGCCCTTCTCAATACTAGTAGAGACATCGGCAACGCCCCTAGCAACCGGTCGACCAGCACTGCCTGTGGCGCCCTCCAACTGCGTTAAGGCGTCCGAAGTCAGTACATACTCCATATGCAGTTAGCACGATCTCATTTACCGTCTCACCAACACCCCTTCCAAGAGCACCGACGACACCCCCCAATGTGTTGGTAACGCCTCCGACTGTATTTCCTACGGTGGACGTGACAAACTTCACGCCAGAAGTCACACCACTTTCCTGTTGGCCGATGGGCATTATGTTTGTCAAAACCAAAGTCCGACTGGATGCTTATTGGGTTTGAAAGCCCGTGTTGATGGTATCTGGGGATCGTAAAGTTTATTCGGTGCGGGCTAAGGTAATGAGAGCTTGGTGTGAGCTCGTTTCGTCTGTGCTGGATCCGATGCATTTATGCCTCGGCTGGTCGGTGACGTCACGAGGCTTCGCAACGCCAGACGCGCGGTGTTTTCAAGAAATCCTGCTCTTCACAACCGACGACCCTCTCCTTGTGACTAGAATATGGCCTTGGTGTGTCTCATTCCAGGTAGATGATGTCCAGTCATCATGGGTGTCGGTTGAGCCCTGTCGTAGGCGGTTGCACCCCCTCCTCGAGCATCTCGCAAAGACATCCCAAATGCCATCCGGAAAAATTCAAGGGTTCCTCTCCTTGTCTTTTGATGCCAGCAGTGTCCGCAGGTAGCAATTCTGGTACTGCTTGTATAGCCGAAAAATTTCGCATGCTGTAAAAGTCTCCCTCTCGATCTCACGACCTCTTTCGCGCAGGGTAGGCCGACGCATTCTTTGTCGAGGACATCATATTGATCATGACTCCAAGTTACTTGATATATCACTCGTCCTGCGGAGGGAAGAAAAAAGCTTGCCACAACATTTTCCACGGGCTCGCGGAGGTCACGGGATCGGAGGTCAGGGATTCGGCAACCCTGCCTTGGCTGCCTAAGGAACGCGCAATCCACGGAACGCGAACGCAAATCTAATCCCGTCGCATCATTGGCCGAGACCATCTTGTTGCCTGATACTCGGTCGTCGCAGGAAGAATCTATCGTGAAGATGCGGCGCGTTGGCCATACGGCCGAGACACGTCGCTGGCGGCGAAATGTTATCGCCGGTCACATTGCGCTGCAATAGTATGAAGCTTGCGAATAAAAGACTACCCTTCGCTCACCTCAAACTGATACAGCAACCATAGCATCAAGTGCTTCGTCTTGAATCGTTCAACCCTTCCAAGTTGACACTTTCGAAGGGATACTTCCGTCTTTAATCAATATCACTGAAACCGAAGGGCCAAACCATCTCCCCGTAGTCTGCTCAGTATCTCTGAGAGACCAAAATCCACCAAGCGTCTAGAACCCACGAGATGGCTTCTTTCTTCCCACACCCTCTCTACGCCGAGGATCAACCCTATGCGCGGATCATCCTTTACCTACACGTCATGCGCGCTTCCGCCATGTCCTTCTCGTTTTTCTCACTGGCACAATTCCCTGCCTCTCTCATCGCCGCACGCTACCGCAAGACGCCAATCGATTACAACACAATACTGGCGCGAACACTGAAGGCAAGCGGTCGCGGCCTTGTCATCGGATCAGTAGCCGGTGCGGTCATGACATGGGGGCGTATGAGGGGTCGGGAAGAGATTGAATGGAAGGATAGATCTTGGAGGATCTTGGAAAACAATGGCGAGGTAAAAACAGATTGGGCTGCACTTGGCGCGGCGAGCGGAGGTGCAGCAGCAGCTTTCGTAGCCGCGCGGAGAGGGAAAATCCATATGGCTGCTAGCAGAGCAATCATGGGTGGAACAGGTGCTGGCATGGCGGCTGGAGTGCCGTACATGATCGCGTCGTTTGCGATGGGAAGAAAGTCCGCTTGAACAGCGAAATGGAAGAAAATAATTCGTATTCGATGGGACAAAGCGTCGCTGGATGTTTTCCGGGCGAAAAAGCGGATTTCTTTCGCCAGTAAACGTGTTGTTGGTGAGCGCATTCTTGGTACTTCTCTGTATCTGTATTAGATCTTCTTTCTGACAAGAGCACAAGCAGATCTTGATCATTAATCGCTTTTTATTCATCTCTCTACTATGAATGTGTCTCGTGTACCATACGTCCTTCTGCCGTGTCGTGTTTCCACGCCTACATGTACCCCATGTATTTATTTCTCCGCCTTCGATAGCCCCAGCACCAGTAGACGAATCTACAACCATCTTAGGACACGGGGGCATCTTCGAACTACATGATAAGTCAGGTTGGTTCTGAAAATGTGCTCGGGTGAACTATACATCTTTGTAGCTATAACCAAGACCCTCGCGCTTCTCAACAGGAGCATCCCCGAAGTCCTTGTAGCTGTAACCGAGACCCTCCCGCTTTTCGACGGGGGCGTCTTCAAAATCCTTGTAGTTGTAGCCAAGGCCCTCGCGCTTCTCCACTGGAGCGTCTTCCAACTATATCCTGTTAGCGGCTTTGATGAGGAAGTTGCTTGGGCAGTATTGAACTTGCATCTTTGTAGCTATACCCAAGTCCATCAGGCTTAGGTTTGGGCATGGGAGCGGCCACAGCGGCCACGGCAAACACTGCAACAAGGGTGCTGAAGTGTATTTTGAAAGTTCTTTCTGAGATCGAAGACTTTGGGAAGAAGAAATTGGAGCCCGCTCTGTTGATAGTGGTGAAGAAAATGCCTTTCAAGTTATTCACATTGCTACAGATAAATGGAAAGGTTTAGGGTGCTTCTCGTAACTGCAAGTTCAGTTTTCCGAACCGAGCCGTCGCTGGAATACCTATGCTGACGAGAAGCACTTGGTATGTTCGGCTCGGAGAGAGATGACTCCGGTTGGAGCATATCACGGAATTCTGTTACTACCGTATCATTGACTCGGTTCGGATATCTAGCACATAATCCGAGATTCGGAAGTTGTGGAGTTGCTCTACTGCCTATGTACAATCCTTCGCGCACTAGAGTATTTACATCTGAGATGAAGGCCGGGTTGAAGGACCGCTCTTGAGAAACGAATTGGACCGAATTTCTGGAATTTGCGATGGTCCTCCTCCGAGGGCCTTGTCTTGTGTATCGAGGGTATCAAAACCAAGGGTTGTGAATGTTTAGTTGTCCATGGGATGTATCGCAGTACCATAACGGACGTTGACGATAACCATGGTAGGCAGAATAAACCGTGACTCTTCCTAGACGACTCTATCATATCATAACGAAAGTATCCTGTTTTTCCAATTCTTTTCAAGGGGAATAAGTCAAAGCATTAGACGTATGTATCACGTGACTTCGCGCTGGGCATGACCTCATTCCCTGACCCATAGTTTACGCTAGGAGAGAATCAAACATAAAATTTAGAAGGAGACTTCGTATCTTTGTTGTGTCCCTTATCGCAGAAGACAAACATCGGGAAGATAGCAAAATCCATTCTTCTATTCTAGGAATGGTGATGTTCAGAATGAGACGGAGATGCCAACTTCCACACTGCCTCTTGTTCTCTCAATTCCTTCATATCGAGAGGGATGGGCGTCTCTTTGCTCTTGTGCCGTAGCTTCCGATACATTCCATAATAATTCCTGTCGTTCAGATGCCCATGAGATCGTCTCCAACTAATCAATGTGTTGAAATCCCAGCATTTTTCATTTTGAATAAAGTCGGGTACTGGTGCCGGATGTCCTTCGATCCAGACATATGGTATCACCTGAAGATTTGGCTGGCACATCAAGCCCTCTAGGAGGATAAACATACAATGACCGACGTGCGTTGTCCAGAGAGGGGAGTCATTTTTGCCGTAGTAATCCGAGTAAATCTCTTTACGCAAGACGTCTAAACAGTGGATTTTGTGCTCAACGTCCATGAATCCGGCATAATGACCTTCTCCGAATCCCATTTCTTCCAGCATGAGGACTGCATATTCTGGGTCATTCCCCATTTTCAGCACGTTTTCCTTCGTCATCGGATACAAATATGTCTGTGTCACGCGGTCCCACGCAGCGTCCACCTCTGAACTAGGCTTGCCCCTGAATTCGGAGGCATTTGGACCCAGCCCTGGGGTTGCGTGGATAGCCTTATGCTCGGCCATGTTGATTCGAAATCGGTCGTGTAGTGGCGCTGTGAGGTATTGTAAGCGCTTCCATCACCATAATCCAATCCATTGTCCTACAATATGCCCATGTCATTTTGATACAGTCGTTGAACGTTGTATCTTTTCGAAAGGAAAGGCCAAATGTAAGAATGTTTGTGAATCCGAGGAATATCAATAGCGTGTCTCTCCAAAGAAACTGTCGAAACAACATGCTTGGAGTAAAGGTGAAGCGACTGCGTGCTTTTCAAGTGAACTTCTCGCTGGAAGGGATCAAAAGCTCTCTTTCGGAATCCATTATTACGGCTTCAATATCACGACCTTGTACTAAGTCAGTGAATTTGCGCCACTTCCTTCCTTTATTTCCGCGCTAAGAGACAAATAGGTCTACCGACCTTAGTTTCAACTTGGTAACGGCCTCAAAATGGGTTCAAAATCTATCTTAGGTGGAATTTCGATCTGAATGGAGGGAAAAATGAACGGACTTGCCACTCGATACCTCAATACTGCGTAGCGTCCAAACACGATCAACGGTGTTGGTGCTGTATAGGCTCGAGCCACTCGGATTGACTCGGAGATAGAAGGAGAGAAAATCTCGGACAAAGGGAGATGGAGATGCCAAGCAGGTACCCTGATCTCAAGCATGGTACTAAACCAGTCCGGACCGGCTCGGACCACGCCAACCGAATCTTATCCGGACTCGCAACATCACACCGGAACTCTAGGTTATTGGTCCATAGATCCTGATTCTGATCTTGGAAATTCTTTGAATCCCTTTTGCCAACTGATCGCAGAGGTATCATCATCTATCTTGCCATCCTTGTATCGATCTTTTTTCGGCAACCGATAATATCTCATGGCAGGCCACAATATTCCCATCGCTCACCAATCGTCAAACCGGTTTGACATTATGTCTTCTCCCAAAAATCTCAAATTTCTGATCTGGACGCCAATGATCATAATTACAGTTGTCACGCTATCGATATCATACCAACATGCTTCACCGAAGTTCGCCTTCCTACGAGTAGGATGCCATCCATCTTCTCATGAGCACAAACACACTGGACATAATGAAGAGACAGTGGTAACTCGTTTTCAGCACATGAGAGAAATGGAAGACTTTGGAGAATCTGGCGACAGGATTTGGCATTCACAGCTCCTACCACCGAAGGGCGGGTTTTTGTGGGTGGAGAAAAATAGCACGGAAGACATTGTCGGAGCTGAAGGATGGGGAGTAACTATGTTTTACGCGCTCCACTACCTGCAAATGATTCGGGAGGTGTTCAAATCGACAATGTCACCAGAGAACGCGTTCGACTATGCGATGCCTGGTCATCCTCAGGCACACCATGACCCTAAGCATGCCACACATTGCCTGGCATACTTATACCAGGTAAGCAAGCAGATCATCACTCGGATTGCACAAAGAACAATGAATAAGGAGAACTTAGGTCATCACTTGTGGCGGCGATGGGACACTAGAGCCGCCTCAAAGGAGATACGACGGACAAGTAAGAACGATAGAGTGGGTTGTGAATGGTGCTGGCCTTAACCACCAATGTCGAAACAAGAAGCCGTTTGAGTTGATGGATTGGACGATGGGGGATACAGTTTGGGGTGCTTTCGAATATGGGTTGTTACCGGCAGAGTTCGCGGAGGCCTGTTGTGCCAAAGTAGCTGTTATGAGAGCGTGTCGATATAGTGTTTCAATGTCACGATCTGCCCAGAATTCTTTTAGACATGTAACCCGGAAAGTATCGCATACAATTTCGGATGTGCGCGCATGAGCGATCATCTCGGAACCCAAAAAGCGATGCTCCGGTAGTCCGGCCCAGATCCGAATCTCTAAGAGCTAGTAGGATTCAATCTAAAACTTTTACCATAGTCCAGTCATAGCACCATAACATAGCTTCAGTTGATTGGGAAGCGTACGCTAACAAACAAGAACAATGTTGTTTCTCCTACTGCTATTCTCTAGCATTGCCGAAGCTATCTTTCCCGTTGTTGGTTGCCATCATGGTCATGACAGGAATACTGGCGAGAGGCCCATGCGATTACCCATAGATGACTTTGCAAAGTCTGGACCACCCTTCGATCTATTCATACTTGCACTCAGTATCTTGCAAGACCGTAGTCAAAGTGACCCTTTGTCTTATTTCCAGATAGCAGGTATATAGAGTTTCTTCACAAAAGTCCATAGATCTGATGCAAAAATAGGGATTCATGGTTATCCCTCGATACCTTGGGATAATGTGGAGGGAAAAGGAACTTATCCTGGCTACTGCCCACGTGAATCTGTGCTTTTTCCGACATGGCATCGAGTGTATATTGTAACGGTTTGGGCCTTACCAAGATCCACTCTGCTACGAGTTAGGTACGGTTATCGCTACCACACTTGATTATCCCACACACATATATAGAGCTGCACTCCGTGATAGCTATACAATGACAGCGCAGTCCTCCCCCTCTCCACACACCGTTACATATATGGCTATTTTTGAGGTAAGACAGGATATTGCATCTGAACTTGTGAGATTGCGCTGACCAATTTCAGCAAGTCATATTCAACATCGCTAGCGACGTTGCTAAAGGATATCCGCCATCAAACTGTACCCGGTATAAAGATGCAGCAAGAACTCTGAGAATGCCTTACTGGGATTGGATCTGGAATCTTGATCTACCAACTGTAGCGACAACTCCACAAGTTGATATATACTCACCACGAGGTTATGAGACAATCGAAAATCCTCTCTTCAACTACACGTTTCACCCAGGGGTGGAAGGGGACGGATTTCCGCAAGATCTCTCGATGGGCCATGTACCGTGGACTGTCCGCTGGTATGATGAGAAGACGCAAACAAGTAACCAAGAGCGTGCGAATAAAGCTTTGACTGCCCGGTTTCCATTGTAAGTCTCCATGTATTGATTTTGTTCAAAACTAGGCGATGCTAATGTAGATTATAGAATTCTGGCGACTGCCTATAAATTATTCACATACATCTCCAACTACAACGAGTTTTCTTGCATGAAAGAACGCGTAGATTCACTGGCAAACATTGAGTTGTTGCACAATACGATACACAATGCTGCTGGGGGTGAGAACAGTCACATCAAGCACATCGAGCTCTTTGCATTTGATCCTCTCTTCTTCCTTCACCATGTATAAGCTTGTGATAACCTAGTCTGAATTTGCGACAGCCTCTAATGATATCTGCTAGGAACATAGATAGGGTCTTCGCCCTCTGGCAGGCGGTCAATCCAAGAAGCTTTTTACAGGACGAAGAAAACACGTTTGGCACTTACGTGACACCTCCGGGATTTGTCAACACTCCTGATATCGGTACGTAGCTCTTGGCCTATAATGAAGAGTGCCAAACGACTAATAGCGCATTTTTAGATCTAGCACCATTCCACCGCGACACTTCAGGAGTCATGTGGACATCTAGGGGAGCTTGGAAAACATCAACATTTGGATATACATATCCGGAACTGGTTGACTGGAACACCACGTCGGAAGAACTAGCACGACATGTTCGGCAATATCTAGAAGAAGCCTATTTCTCGCGAATTCCTGGAGCAAGGCCTTGATCGTTAACATCGACCGTCTTCTGCAATGCGGATTCAGACCGTTACAGGGAAATGAAGATATCTTATCATGATACAGAAGGCTTGGAACAAATAGAACGAGAATTTTTCCCATGTACATATCTTCGCACTATCGCCACCACAATTTCTTCCACTGTCTCCCAAAGCTACCATACCATGTCGCAGCACTTTCTACATAGTGACTAACGGCAGGATCAATACCTATTGCGATCCATGCAAAAATGCCATTCTTAAGCTTGTCCCCGAGGAGCATATATTGCACCATTGGATCGGAATTTCCCGCTTCTGCCAAGATCACTGCATCCTCTTTGTTCAAAATGCTGGGTTGCATGTTGCTAGCATATGGGTAGTGCGACTCGACTTGCTGAATCAGTGAGGCATCGAAGAACAACTGCCCCACGTGCGATACTTGCGCGCCATGTTTCGAGTGATCGCTATCTTCGAGAGTATTGTTGTCGTATAGGTTGGTCGATTGCATGTGATGCGCCAGCAGATGAATGTGGGTTGCTCTACCTAATAATACGGGTCGTTTTAGTAGCGAACCCCAACCGTTGTCATTATTGCAATCGTGAGACATACCTGTGTAATGACCGGGGAAGACAGTCAAAAATTGCACTGCCCCGTTGGCATCTGTTGGCTGGATGCCGCGTAAAAAGCTCGTATTGATGTTGTCTTCGTCCCCGAAGTTGCCGTTGTCCATCGATTTCACGGCACTATAGACTCCAGTCGCATTGCAATGCCAGATATCGATGTAGATGCCCTCTATGGGCCGACAGGTACTCGTGTCGATGAATTGGATATCAAGAAATAGAGGCATTCCGTCTTCACCGCTAGTGATGTTGCTCCCAACCAACTCTCCGTCAATGTAGTAGGGCCCAGATGTCATTTCGCCTTGCAATCTGTAGGAGGCAGGGTCAGAGGATATGATAGTCTCTTCGTCAGGATCTCCAATGAAACTATGATGGCTTTCAAGTATCTGATCTAGGTCTCGCTTGTATCTTCTAGCAGCAGAATGTCTGCCTGCCCGTGCTTGGTGTTTCTTTGCAGTCGGCATTGTTGCTAAGCGACGCGAGTTGCGGTCCTTTTGTGACTATATACCATTGCACCTTGCTTCATAAAGATCCTTGTCCGAGAGACCGTTACTCGCGGAGCGGGCTCTTCTCATCGCTTGATTTGAGCTGGGATGATTGGGATGTGACCAGACGCAAAGGACTGAGAACATAGTATAAACAAACAAAAGCTGCAGACAGATCATCATTGTGATAGAGGAATTCGAGAATTTCGGTTTTGTGCCTCTCTAGCGCAGACTTTCTGAGGTATTGGTTCCCACCAACTCCACTAACTAAGTTGAGAAACCGAAGCGTGGTAGTGGATCCGGTGAGATCCGGAATCCGGGGTCGAGATAGGTCCGGTTTTGACCGGCCTAGCTGGTGATCAACAATGGGAATTCTGGTGCTCGGAGAAAGAAAGATACCTTGGGTAGTTTGACTGGGAGAGGCGACCTGACACCATCTGCTGAGTAAACTATTCATTCATGATCACTGCTAGATTCTTCTGAGCAGGGCTATTGGTGCAGTAATCACCCATTATCGAACGCTTGCTATATACATGATCCTGATCCAATATGCACGAAACTATTGATATTGTTCCAGCCTGGCAGACCACGACCTGCGCTGAGAATTGTTTGTATGCAGTGCTTGGTGTGATTCCAACTCTTGGCATTCTCCTCCACCATGACTCCGAAATCTAGCGTAGCAGCCGACTGGGCGAGTAGATAAACACGTTGAGCAAAATGATGGCGCTCTGTTGTCCAGATGACTGTGCCCATCTTTATATCTTTCCAATCCTTGTCGGAGACTTCGCTTTTGCCGGCGGGATCGTGCCAGAATTGGAACGCCTCGTGGTTAAAAGCCTCCATGACAGCCTCCCGGGCCAAGCTCACGTCGCAACGTCCGGGAAGCCAGTGATTGCTCAAAGCATTATATTGGCATTCACGACTCATGGCTTCCTCAGTGGAGTTTCCGCAAGACATTGGAAGGTGCTGAGCTGCAGTCCATGTTGAGCTGTGTCTTGCGAGGAACGTTGGAAGAATGGTTATTGCTCCGATGACAGCTATTGTGACCACCAGCAGACTTGCGATGCATCGCCACCGCCAAAGGGACAATCTCTGCTGCGATAGCTGCCGCAAAAGAAGCTGTTCAAATGGCGCATCGGTCTCGTCACTTGCGCTATTGCGTAACCCGGAATAACGATGTGACGTTCGAAAGCGGCCTGCTAATGATGACAAGAAGCCGCCGGAGGTCGCGCTTACGCCACTGTGGGGCGCGTCTCCATCCTTGAACTCCAGGGATGTTGCGGAACTTTGAGAGATTGAATTGCGCTGCATGTTGTTTTACGTTCTTGTACTTGCAGATCAAGGTCAAGAAGGAAGTGGTTTAGTGTAACATGTAAGGAGGGTGCATGACAAGCGACCAGGCGAATCAGACAGCTCTTTTCACTCAGAAGCCCGCACAGGCGGTTTCTACAATTAGCTGCACCTTGTCGGAAACCGCAGTGCCGGAATTGGCTTTCGGAATCCAAGCGCTTTCCGGTTGGACTCTTCGGAAACAAGATCCGAACAACTGAGGTCCTGCATTTGTGAGGAAATGAAAAGCCGTGATGAGTGGTACCCTAGGGAAATAGCGGTGTTAGAACTCTATGAGCAGAACCTCACATTGCATGATCTTGGCACATTTATTCTACAGCTCACGTTTCTCGGGCTACTCGAGCAGCGAACCACCCATAACCACCGGATTCCCAAACGACAAACTACCACTCCCTCTTGGAGATCACAGTCACCAACATTAGTCCATGTTTCTTTGAACTAGATGCGCATGTAAGTGATGAATCTTACACACGCGGACATTTCTAAGCAAATCTGACGCTTCCAACAACATATCGGCTCTACAAAGGGTGTTTGGAGAGAACCTAAGGTACTAGGTTCTTCTTGAAGAGAAGTCATCAATTTCTGGAGATGAGACCCAAATGGAGGAGCCCAAAGAGATCGCCCAAGACGACCGAAAGGAATATCTGGACGGCATCCGAGGTCTCGCGTGCTTCATTGTATATGTCTGGCACTTTTCCTGGCCCTACCAGCCCCAAGTATTCTACTACTACGGACTGAACGAGAAGAATCGCAGCTTCTTCCAGCTGCCGTTCGTCTCTCTACTATACGCTGACGATGAAATGGTTCGCGTCTTCTTCGTTATCTCTGGCTTCATCTTGTCAGAGAGACTGATAACCTCTCACAAGGACGGCGATATTGCGAAGCTTGCTAGCCTGGTTTCTTCCATGACCATTCGTCGTGGCTTCCGGCTCTTCTTGCCACCAATCTTCAGCAGCATCCTGGCTCTGCTCTGCATTCTCGCCGGGCTTCTGCCAAGTCCAGCCAATGACAAGGTAGCAGATGGACATGTCAGAACACCTATCTGTAAGGATACATGGTCCGAGCAGATAGTTGACTGGTTGCAATGGGTTTGCTATTGGTTGCTCAATCCATGGCCTTCGACCTCTTCGTCTGCCCCATCGCAATACAGACCTCAGTTTTGGACAATCCCACACGAATATCGCTGCTCACTGACCATCTTCTTAATGGTTCTGGCTCTAGCACCGGTTCGTCAACGTCTGCGGATTCCGATCTTACTTTCCCTTTCCATCTATCGCATGCTTCTGAGACGTCGACAAGAGCTTTCGTTATTCCCTTTTGGCAAGATGCTAGCTGACATCGAACATTGCCGTCAAATCCAACGAAGTTCTTGGAACCAAGGGCGTTTCGGAAGAATTACGACAATCTCAGCCACAGTCATAGCATGGCTAATGCTCATTTTCTCATTATACCTTTTATCATGGCCGCCCAATCTTGGCTACAAGTCTCCCGCATACAGATTTTTGGGTTACATTGACAGGAAACACAACCACTGGCATAACATCGGTGCTTGTTTGAATCTTTACGCTGTACTGCGTATCAAAAGTTTAAAGTGCTTTCTTTCTACAAAAGCGTTCCTGTATCTAGGACGTATCTCGTTCGCGCTTTACTGTGTCCATTATATCGTCAACTTGGTATTCGGCCGGATTTTGCTTGATCTTGCTTGGAGGTCGATTGGAAAGGGTACGGAGATGAGATATCAGTCTGGATTCTTTATTGGATTGGCATTGACGACACCGCTGGTTATACTTGCTTCCCACACCTTCTGCATCGCTGTGGATGAAACGTCCATTCGCCTTTCCAAGTTCATCCACCATAGATTGACTTGCGAGTAAAATGACACGAGAAGATATTTCCTGCTCCATTACTTTTTTCATACAAGAGTTTGACTGAGCCCTCTATCTTGTACGAATCCTAATGCATTGCACACTTGTCACGATCTCCCGTCTTTGAGTTTGATGCTCCAGACCTGTATCATACATTTTCTATCAGGAATTGCGTGCAGGAAGAATTAAAGGATTAAACTACGGTTGTATTACAGGTGCTATAGAAAGTTTATATAGGTGAGTAACTATTAATAAGGCTAGCCTAGATAGGCGTAGCTCGCTAAGGTAAGTAGTCGCGAGGAGGTAATGTCACGATCAAGCCCTACGCCACTTGGCCATACGCTACCAAAAAGGTACAGTGTTCCGAATAGGAATACTGGGCGTAGGATAGCGCATATATACTCGTCACAGTTGGGCTGGGGTTGGATCGTCTTAGTAGCGGCCCTAACCTAACCTAATACCAACCTAAGGTGATTAGCAATAGCATAGAGATAAGGCTAGGTCAGCGATAAGTAGGGCTAGATATACGCTGGGCCGTAGTAGGGGTTAGAGTTAGGTGTTACAAACAACAGCAGGTCGAATCCTTCGGTCAGGGAAAGCGATGCTGGAGGCCAGTTGTCGCACGAGACGAAAGATAATAATTAGCGAGAGGCACGCAGATCACGTAATATGCTATCCCGCTAAAGCTTACTATCTAGGATAGTAGAGAACTTTAGAATAGTAGGATATTCTAACTATCTCTAAGGAATAGAATAGATAGGATAGTAATAGATATAGTAATAAAGATAGAAAGATAGAAAGGTTTTATTACTTCTTTTATTATAGTTAACCTATTTTAGTTATATCTTTTACTTAGATTACTAACTAGTTATTCTATTATTTATAGAATTAAATTATTATTTACTAAATATTCTACAATCCTACAGTATCGCCAGACAACTCCACGGCCTACCGCATACCGCTATACCTTACCTGCCCTAACACAGACCAGGACAAGAGAAGTATCGCCGAACCCCGTGTAACATACTGCCGCGCTCTCATATTGATGTTAGCGATGGATATATGAAGTCTGTACTGTCCGTATTCCCACAGCCGAGGCAACGGCGTCTCCAACTTCTACCTGCAGCCATGTAAGGACTCACCTCTTACCTCTAGTATGCTTTTCAATCTGGTTCCTAGGTAGCGATATTGGTAATCCATCCAATCGGATATATTGGCTCCCTCTTTCAGCGAAAGAATAGCGCCATGCAGCCGAGTGGGCCAGAGGTCTAGGTCCTCGTGCATCAGTACTGATGCCTTTTTTTCTTTCTCGAGTGCCATTTGCTCAGGGGTTACGCATTTTGCTAACCTTCGTAGTTCGCGTCACACGGCAGTGTGAACGGTCGCAGGAGAGCGGAGTAGTTGGTTTCGACGGCGGGGCGAGAATAGCCGAGATTGAGCCACAAAAGATAGGGCGGAGCGTGAGACATTGGGCAAACCTTACAGTACAATACAAGAAGGGGGATCGTAGCGCCAGGCACCGGTCATCACCACCCGTACGCTTTTCATTCTTGGTTTTGTCGTTCTTGCTTGCCGTTTTAATCACAAAGCCCCTGCGGTGAATTGCGCGATTGCCGAATTGCGGGGGGCGATACAACGTTAGTTGGAAACTGTGGGGAAATTTACCACGAGGCGGCGACCAGGGACAGTAGGCGACGTATGTCCAGGCAATAGGTGGATTCCAGGGATCGTGGGAGAGTGACAGCGGCTCTCTAGCCTCTTAGTCGCTTTACCCCGAGTACCGTTTCAGTACCCAAGCCCCGCCGATCCCTGCAAGGTGCACAGCATGATGGTTCATGTTCTCGGCCTAGAGTATCAAAAGCAGCTTAATCTCTCCTTGCGGCCGGACTAAAAGGGACCCCTCTTTGACAGCATCCTTCAAATACAATTTCCTGGCCACCGCACGAGTATTTTCCAGCTATAGGAACATGCTATTCTGTTCATAATCTCGTCCTCGAGCCTTTCATTACACGCAAATATGTCGCAACGGCTCAGGAATACCGCCATCTTGTTCCAACTCTTCGCAGCTCTCACACAATGCGCGAATCTCAACTACTCTGGGGAAGCCATCACAACACGATTCTGGGACTGCTGTAAACCGTCCTGTGGGTGGAGGGGAAAGGCCGATTTCACCAACCCGGTAGATTCATGTACGGCCGATGACAAGCATACGGATGTCAACGCTGGTACTGGCTGTAACGGCGGTGGCGCATACCAGTGCTCCGAACAGCAACCATGGGCCATCAACGACACCATATCCTACGGCTATGCTGGCGTTTACATCACACAAGCACTTGTCGGAGGACACACCGAGGACGCTTGGTGTTGCGCATGCTACCAACTGGATTTTACCAGTGAACCTTTGATCGGGAAGAGCATGATCATCCAAGCCTCGAACACTGCCTACGACATCACCAACGCGAATCGATTTACACTTGCAGTAAGCCATTTTCAGTATCCGCTTTTGCTTGCAGGACTGAGTCATTTTAGATACCTGGTGGTAACACGACATCCATGGATGCGTGCGCCCGGCAATATGGCGTAGAGCAATCAGTTTTCGGCGACAACAGGGTAGGCGTCAGCTCGAGCGACGACTGTCAGAATCTACCCGAGAACCTGAGACCCGGATGCCAGTGGCGCTTTGACTGGTTCCAAGACGCATCCTTCCCAAGGTAACCATGTCCCTCTGCGCTACACAAAGCATGTGGACTAACGTCGCACAGCGCAAACTTCAAACGCGTCGTCTGTCCAAGCGAGATTACAGCAAAAACCAACTGCATTCGTAATGACGACAAAGTGCTCGCCGGCGAGTCTTCTGCCCAGAGCCTCACGCCCGGTTCTCAGACTACTATGGCTGTCGTTGCCGTCGTGATGCTAGGCCTAATATCGATATAGCATCGGTGATTCCTTCCTGCGCGTCAGCTCCCTCCGGGCAGCTTGCGATCCGTCACGCTCTTCATTTCGCTTGTCTCTTTACTCTAGAGGCCCGGCTGGTGACATCGTCAGATGACGAAGCACGGCAAGCCCCATTTCATGCATGGATACCCTACCAATAAAAGCACCCGCATTCATACAGCATCCCATCACACCTAGAAGAGCGTGATGATGCTATCTCCGCTACCTTTTGGGTCTCGGAGTCGCCGATGACATGCTGGTGTCAAGATCGGTCCCCCAGGATTTTTCTTTATTGTCTGCTCGCCGAGGGAAAGGGGTGAGAAAGAGGGTGGCGAAATGTACATTATCACGATCGGAGCTGCATTTCGGTGTCTGGATGCTATTCTCTTTGTTCGCTGCCAATTATGGCACTGTTTCCTTGAAGCGTTACTCGGTGAGAACGATGGGCATTTTTTCCCTCAATTACGCCTGCTACAAGGAATGCAGTACGTGTAAAAAGCCTTGGAACATGCAAGGGAAAGTCCCCAGGAATGTCGCATCCATTGAAAAGAATGGTAAGCGCCTGGGCAGTCAGCTCGTTGGTGGACTGGACAAGATAGCCATGGCATGGCATTACAATCTGAACAATTGGCAGTACGCCAACAAATCATCGAATCGAGAAAATGCAAACCCACCTTGATGCGCGTGCCTTTTCCAATTTTTTTTCAGCCTTATGCGGAAGCACAGCAACCACCCAGGCCATCCCTTTCGCTAGTCAAAGGAAAATTCCCAAGATTCTGAGTGAGGGAAACAGCGCGGGAATACGAACCCCCTCTCCATACACCTTCATTTAGGCAAATGAAAAAAAATCAAGAAAACAACCTAGCCCGCCGCGCTGAACAACACAATATCGCAATTCGCCCCCCTCTCTGCTCGCCCAGTCGCCGGGCGCTGCTATGAGATTATCCATATGAGCCGCGGGGCAAAGAAAGCTAGTGCGGCAACATATATATTACACCGTGCAAAGCAGCCCCCTGTAAACTAAAACCGTGGCTAACGTAATGGGGAAATGCACAGCGGAGGCAGAACGACAGGAAGAAAGCGAGAGAGTGGGAGGCCAGGCGCAAGCACTAGGAGGGGATGTGAATTCCTCATGCGGTTGATTTCGCTTTGCAGGTGGCGTTTGTTCTTCTTGTGGAGTGCAGGAATAGGGTAGGAGAAGGTGGTGGGTGTGGCGCGGAGCGGTTTGTCTGGTGGGAACTAGCGCAAGGAAATTTGTCTGCGGGGAGGGGAGGACTAATCCGGCGTACTTGTACCTCGCTTGTTCAGGGCGTCCGGTTGCGCGCGCAGGAAAAGATCCTTCCGTCGAGCGCATCATCACGCGCCGTTTAAGCTGACATTCTCCATGGTGGTGGTTGATGCATTTGATTTGTTCGTATATCCGCCAAAAAGCCTATTTCGCGATCGTGTTCGTATTGAAGCGGAGTTACGCGCTGTAGGCATTAATACCTCTAGGTACTCACCAGCAAAGCTGTAACCGACGGTCGTATCATGGTACACAAAGAGACGAAGCCCTGCTTAGCCAAGCCATCTCGCCGCCGTGAACGTACAACAACACACGTGCTGACCCTCTCTTCTCTCCTCCTCCCGCCCCTCACCCAACGCAAAACAAGAAAGAGCGAATAGACACCGCAGCCACGTCACACAGTTGGACCGAGAAACAAAGCGAGACTTCCATCTCACACCTAAGCATTCATCCAAGAAATCTCGACTCAGGGCTCCTCGTAAGCACAGCGGAGCATCCAGTCTAGACAACGTCGCTGTCGGCGGATTCGCCAGGCGGAGCTGTTGTGGGACGAGGAGACATCCACATATGTCAAATGCTGTATGTCTGGGATTCGTATCAATGTGGCGAACGCGCATTGTACGAATGGTGAACACGGAGGGCGCAGATGAAGCATGCTTCCGCCAGTAAATAGAATGGTAAGCGCCAGTCTTTTTCTGGGAGCAAAAGGATGTGATCACCATCATTCAAGCCAAGCACATCATCACCGGTCCTTCCTACCCTGTTCAACAACCTTATCAAATGAGCACAAAGCTATGCGATTGTACATCTGCTCGTCCTTCCACCAAACATCGTGACAGCGAAATGAAGGACGAAGATGGAGAAAGATTACTTAGCAAGGTGCGTCAACTCTGAATGAAGATGTGTCTCCGCAGAGGTAACAAAGCCTGCGGAAAAGGGATTACCTGGGGCGGGAAATGCTTCCTGAGCTCGTATATGGATTTTACACGCGTCAGTCTCGTTGTATGACTTGCCAAGGAGAAGATCAACCACTAGGATCCCTTTTCATAGCAAAACTCGTAGACATTGAAATCTTCGCTAGATACACTGCGTTATTACTTCATGACTGGTATAGAGAGAGAGAAATTAGGTGCAACCACGCAAAGAAAGCGCGTATATAGCTACGAAGAGCAGAAATATCAATTCATCCGCTATGGTATCATCATAATCGTCGTTGCAAGGAACCAAACAGAAAAAAACCAACCCCCATAAAAACATCATAACCTAGGAAAAGGATAAATCCCATCCCTCTCTATCCCCTCCCTGTCTCCATCTCCATCCCCATCCCTATCCTCCTGAACGCCCACACCCTCACCCCTCACCCTCACAGGCGTCAACGGCGAAATCGCCATCGTCCCATTTAACGTAGCCGTGGAGAACCTCCTCGCATTCGGACTCAACGGCGGCGACTCCAACTCCATGCTCTTCCACCTCTTCCCGCTGCCATCTCCCGCCCCAACATCTTTACTCTCGACTAGCGTAGGTGCAGACCCCAGGCTACCCACACTGCGCACCGTCTCCAGCATATCGCCCTTTTCGCACGAATCCGCCGCGTGGAAGCGATCGTGGCTGTGGCGGCGTGGCGAGCGCGAGAAGTACGAGTATGAGCGTTTCTGGCGGTTTGGCGGTGCTGCGAAGCGGGGAGGAAGAGGAGGAGAGGGGAAATCGGATTTGTTGTTTTGTTGCTGCTGCTGCTGCTGTTGCTGCCCCACCACGACGATATGGGCGTCTTCGCTTTTGCCTTGTTCGGAGCGGGTGGCTAGGCTGCTGGAGAAGTCGTCGTGAATACATGGCAGGATTTTGTGGATTACGCGTGTGGTTCGGCTCTTGCGCGTGTACCTGCTGCTCCTACTTCCCATATCGGAGGAGCAATGCGACGAGTCCCATTGTCGGTGTCGCTGTTGTTGCTGTTGATGCCAATTGCCGTTGTTGTTGCCATTTTCTCCACTGCGAAGCTCCCGGCACTCCAAGGGCGTGGCTTTAGTGCGAAAGTTGAAGATCCAGCGGGTGACGAGGCCCCGGAGGATTGGTATGTTGGCCACGATGATGGCGACGTTGTTTTCTATGTGGTTGATGCAGTAGTCGATTGGATAGGTCCAGTCGGGTTTGAACAGCGTGTATAGACGGTCGCGGTATGAGAGGTAGATTTTGGCTGCGCCGATGGCAGTTACGCTTAGGCTGTGTTAGTCTTCGATTTCGTCTTTGATGGTTGCGGTATAGGGATGGATGAATAGACTCACGCAAGACTGCACGTAAACACTGCCAGAACCACCAAACGGGAGCGTAGCCGCGCACTCATCATCCTCCGAACAATGATGAATGGAATAGGTAGAATCAAGACGTCGGTGAATAGATTGGCACATGTGACCCAGATCAGCATCTCGCCCATCTTATGTCGGCCCATGCAGTGTAGCCCGCCAAACGTCCGGGGCGCCCAAGTGTTTCCCGTTAGCGGCGGGCAGATGAAGATATACAGGCACCATGGTATCAAGGCGCTGCCGACGGTGAAGATCAAGATGGCGTAGAGGGCTCGCTTGAGCCACTCGATGACCGAGCCGGCTCGAAGGAGGAGGAGGATAATCGAAGCTTTGACGAGGGGTAAGATAGGTATATTGAGTAAGTTGAACGCCATGACCACCTGAAGTAGCGTTAGTATACCAATCGTCGCAGTATGGCGACGCTGTACGCACGGCGTAGTATTCGTCGTAGTCAGGCTCTATCTCATCGACGGGAACCTGCCATATATGCACACCAACATGCCACATCTTGACATCTACACAGTCGTGTTAGCAAAATGCCATACATGTCTCTGCGCACCAGAGTAACTCACGTCTATACGACGGCCCAATAAGCGCAATCGACAAAAGCAACGGCACAATAATAAACCAGTCATCTAATCCCCCAGAATTATCAGTCTCGCAACACACAAGAAACATGTTCAGTCGGATTCACAACATACCCCAGCTCAACCTCAGATTCAGTTTCCGCCGCGTATATATCCTCAACACGACAAACACAGCCGCGAGAAGCGGCGTCCCGATAATCACCCCCAGACAGGTGAGTTGAAGCGGATAGGTAGGCATCTTTGGTTGGAATGGAGCGGCGCCTCCCCCCAAAAAAATAAGAAGGAGAAACCTTTGGGTACCAAAACCTGGAGACAAATCGCGAAACCAACATCTCGCATCAGGCTCGAACAGGGCGGACCTTATTTTCATATAAGCAGTACCCAGCCCAGCCCAGCCCAGAAACGAGCCACACACAAAAACAGGCAGGGCGCAGACAGTCAAAGTGTGCATGCGTGCAGCCGGCACCCTTGTTTCCCCTTGCGCGCCTATAGTATGTGGCAAGACAGGGCAGGACAAGGCAGGGCAACCACAACCGGTTCATCCACGCACGCCAGCGCCCGTTCAGCGCCTCACCCCACAATCTCATCTGCACGGGCTACTTGAACTCACATATTACACACTTTGTACGAATTCAGCAAGACAGTCGGAAAAAATACCGTACCAGACTTTCGCTGATTTGCTCTCTGCTTCCAGATCTGAGCGTCTCTCCGCCTCGGTCGTACACTCACGTCGAGTCCACACAATATATATATACGGAACCCACATCGTATCTACGTCTAGGCGCTAACTCGCTCGCTCGCCCGCTTTTCTCTAGAACCTGTGTTTTGCGCCCCTTCATGTGGAGAGTGGAGTCGAACTCGTCAACCCGTGGTCTTTGTATATGGATGGTGCGACGGGGGAATGCGAAATCTGGCGCTTTTTTCTCGTCTATTTTTCTCTAACAAGAACTAAGACCAAGGCCGCGCGCGCGCAAGAAGCCCAAAAGGACAACGTCCGCGTCTTGAACTCGGTGGTTGTGCCCAGCCCAGTTCCAGTATCTTGCGTGGTTGTTCTGCTTTTTTTTCTGCGCTTCCAGATCTGCGACACCTTTTGTAAAGCGGGATAGGCGAGGACAATCATCAGGTTCGGTGTTTAGTCACGTAGTCGCATTTCCTCTTCCTCCGTTAATTACACTACAATTGGCATCACCACGCTCCGGGGCTCGCGGCTGGTAGGTGGCAACCCTATCAGCGCTAGCACGGAGCCAAAACGTGAACTTGGTCTAACACTTTACTCCACCTCCTCTTCTTCCCTGGAACCTGGCCCGATTAATCACGGGAGCTACAATACAGTGCGCGTGTCAGAAACGTAAGCCGATCCCTGCTACCCGATTACCTCCAATTAAAAAAATCAAAATGGCGGGGGCGAGTGAATAACCGCCGCTTAAACTCTTCATGGCTGGGGCACGCAGCGCAAGTGGTGCGCCTGTTTGCGCCTTCACAGCGACGGGAAGAAACAGGAAAATGTATATAGACATTAAACTGAAGCAATAAGGTCAGCTTAACCCCAACCGCGACGTCGCCCATCTACCCAATCTCAAGAGACACCCAGATAAAGTACATGAATCGCTTTTCCCCTCCAATCGAGTTAATAGACGTTATCCATCCATTTCTCTTCCGCTTCTAAGAATTAGTCGTATCCTCTTCGCAGAAACAACAGCGCACCGTTTTAACATGGTGTTATATATTACCCTGTCTTGCGCATTTCTCCACGGTAGGTAGTGTGACGTGACGTGACGTGACACATCTCCGCTATCCGCGGCGATATATACAACCCTTCATCTAAACCCCTAGATTACCACTATCAAACTGCCGACGATCCGTGCGTGCGTGCATAGATCAAATTGCTCTCTCCCGATGATAGGAATTTGCGGTTTCGACCCGATGAGATACGTCATGTGGTATATGGGGTACATGCATGCATGCAATGCATGCAGCGGGGTACGGATAACTACACTCGGCTTTTCAATGGCTAGTTTTGATTATGCTGGCTGGTGATACATAGTTAAAAGACAAGACAAAGAAGAAGAAAAGAAAAAGAAAAAGAAAAAGAAAAAGTGCAAACATGCTCGTGATATCATCCACGCTCATAGCCACGCCCTGATCCATCATGCGCGCCCCAAAACGCCGTCGAAGATATGCCCACAATGTCCACATCCACATCCACCACCACCACCACTATCCCCCCTTCTAATCACTCCTCAACATACTATCCACCAGATCCCCCAACGGCCCCCAAAAATCCCTACTTCCATTCGCCAACCCATGCTCATCAATAAACAGCACATAGTGCTTGAAACTCGTATTGAGATGCGGTTCCAGCCCCAATTCAATGATGACAGGGTAATGGTGGCAGTATATGTGCGCGTAGACGCGGTACAAGCGCTTGAACATGTTGCGAATGAGAGCGGGAAACGCCTTAGGAAACGGGACGCCGATGCGCGAGGGGAACATGGCTTCGTTGTCGACGTTGGATTGCACCCATGCCATGAGGTGTTCGATGTATTCTGGTGCGGGCATTTTAGTGGGTTTTTTGTAGGCTTCAGAGTCTTGCCAGAGGTACTCGAATCTAGAGAGTGTGTGGGTTAAATGCTTTGCATGCGTACCATTGGTTGGTGTGCAAGCTTACTCGTCGGTTGCTTTCATCTCGGGACAGCTTTGTGGCGAGCAAAACTCGGTGATGGAGCCGTAGAGTAGGTTGATTTGGTTGTAGAAGTCGACTACATTGACGGCGAGCCATTCGTCCTTGTCTTCGCCCTCGGGCAGCCTAACCGCCTTCCTCAAACTCCCGCTACCTAGTGTTGCCTCCGCATACTGTTTGAGCTGCCAGCTGCTGGTGCCTCGGCCCGCCTTTTGCGGCTTGAATGGCGCGCGCGTTCGTGGGTTACTAAACGAGGAATAATAGTAAGCCTGTGCTCGGAACAATAGCACGTTATAGCCAGTACGACGGACAAGTCACTTACACGGTCGTTATGAACCCCGACATGTCTCTGATTCTCGCTTCGTGTACAACGTATCAATCGGGTAATGTGCTGTGTATGGGCGACAGACTGGGCGACGGGAAATGAAGTGAGGTGGAAGAGCTGGGAATGACGTTGGTTGCTTTTGGGGGGATGGTGTTTAGGGCCCCGCAACAAACAATCGCATCCCGCCCGCCGCAGCCACGGCCGGACCTCAACCGCGCTAACACGTGAGAGCGCTAATCAAGCAAGCATCATGGCTGCAATTTCACCTTTATGCAATTCTCTAGACGGATATCCACATGAAAACCCCTTCTTGGTGCAAAGTAGCTGTAGTATGCGTTTTCAATGATATCTTCTCATCTCATTTAGGTCTATACGTCTAGGATGCACCGCTCGCGTGTAAAGAACCACTCCACCGCATCCCCAGATCAACACTCACGTCCTCCACCCGCACATGCTATGCACACTATGCACGCTCATTTGCTAAAATAAGGATCCTGCTCAAAGTAGTCACCGTGATCGCGGCCACCATTGCGGCGACCGTTCTTCGGCCGCGAGTCGGAGCCGCCATCCGTCATCGTCTCAAACTCGTCCGGGTCGTAGTCTTGCATGCCCGTCTTGATGCGTTGGAGCTGACCACTCACGTAGTGGTTCAACCGGTCTTGCGTCGCATTCTTCTGGTCGAGCGCCTCCTGGTCTAGTACGCCTACCGAGTTCTTGCGCTTGATCGGACTTGTAATGTCCTCATCTTCGCCGTTGGTAGATGTCTCACCCCAGTCGCTTCGGAAACCAATGCTACGGCTAGTGGAAGATCGACGAAGGGCATGGCGTTTGGCCGGCTTGCCTGCCGTTGTGAAAACATCGTCAAAGTAGTGGTCGGCAGCACCTGTCGGTGTGCGCGGTGTTTGTGGGAGGCGGCAAGTCATACTGCATTTCGTTAGTCTTTGCGTTTGTCAGATCTTCAGAAACTTACCCAGTGTCGTGGATCATCTTCGCAATCAGACCGGTCCAGCCGCACTGATGTGTCGCTCCCAGACCACGTCCAGTATCGCCATCGAAGAACTCGTGATACCACATGTAATCTTTCCAGTTCGGGTCAAAGTCCAGCATCTCATTACCGTCGTTGATGGCCCTTCTCCCGTCGTCCCCGCGAGCAAACAAGTGCTGGAGGCGATGTTGAATCTCTTCAGCGACGTGGCCGAGATGCATAAAGTCACCGGAGCCTGTCGGGCACTCGACCTTCAGGTTGCTGCCATAGTAGAGATGGAATCTCTGGCAGGACTCGATGAGCAAGAAGTTGACGGCCAGCCAGATGGGACCTCGCCAGTTACTGTTTCCGCCAAAGAGACCACTGTCCGAATCACCCGGGAGGTACGCGACTTCGTACTTTTGACCGTTGACATCCATCGAGTAGGGGTGCTTCTTGTGATACTTGGAGAGAGATCGAATGCCATGGTCAGCAAAGAACTCGTCCTCGTCCAACATCCTGTGCATGATACGCTTCAGTCTGTCTTCGTTGACAAGCGACAGGAGCATGCGGTCGCCTTGTCCACGTTTTGACAGCGTGTGAATGTTGCGTTTTGATGTCTCTGGGCGGTTGGCAATAAACCACTCCACCCGCTTCTTGAAACTGGGTAGTCGGTTGATGATCTCCGGCTCTAGTGTCATGGTCGAGTAGAGAGGGATGAGACCGACCAGGGAGCGGACCGGCATCTGATGGCTCCACGGGCCACCCCACGAGATTGCGTCGTAGTAGAAGCCGTCCTCTTCATTCCACAACGGCTTCGACTCGCCCTCGCTTCGGAATTGCATAGCATCGCTGATCATTAGGAAATGCTCAAAGAACTTGGAAGCCATGTCTTCGTAAATGCGGCGTCTCTTGGCGAGCTCGAGGCAGATATTCAACATGTTTAGACAGTAGAAACCCATCCAACCAGTGCTGTCAGCCTGTTCGAGGACACCTCCAGTCGGCAAAGGATCGGAACGGTTGAAGACACCAATGTTGTCGAGACCCAGGAAACCACCCTCGAAGATGTTCTTTCCGTCCGCGTCTTTCCGGTTGACCCACCAGGTGAAGTTGAGCAACAGCTTCTGGAAGACACGTTCAAGGCAGTCAAAGTCCTCGCGCCCGTACATCTTGCGTTCAATTTTGAACACCCTGAACAGCGACCAGGCGTGCACTGGAGGATTCACGTCGCCGAAATTCCATTCGTAGGCCGGTAGTTGACCATTCGGGTGCATGTACCACTCGCGCGTGAAGAGGTCGAGCTGCTTCTTGGAGAAGTCGGGATCGATCATGGCGAGCGTAATGCAGTGGAAAGCACTGTCCCAAGCAGCGAAGAAGGGATACTCCCAGGAATCAGGCATCGAAAGAATGTCGTCCAGGTACATGTGTTTCCACTCTTTGTTTCGTATCGCTTTCCGACCAGGTGGCGGAGGAGGCATGCCAGGATCACCGTTGGCCCATTGATCCCAGATGAAGTGGTAGTATTGCTTACACCACATCATACCGGAAAAGGCCTGGCGCTGAATGTTGCGAAGATCATCCGCGATTGGCAGCGGGCTTATCCTGTAGTAGAACTCGTCCGCCTCGGCGCGGCGCTGCTCGATGATGTCGTCAAAAAGCTCTTCGTCGAGATAGCCGTCGTCTTTCCGCGAGAGCCTGAAGCGGACTACAGCGCACTCGCCAGGTGGGACGCCCTCGCCTTCATCGAATGCGTACCATGCGGCGCACTTTGTACCGGTGTTCTCGGGATTGACAGCGCCCTTCTCCTCGTCTACAATGTGGCGGTGGATGGCATCCTTGACGTAGGGGGTCTTGTTCTTGACCTTCCACAGGCCCTCGTAGTTGGTGTCGTTGTCGGTGAAGAGGAGTTCGGGCTGGATGTCCTCGCCGCTTGGACCGGTACCGGGAGATGGGGAGAGCTGGAAGTAGCGGTCTCCGAGCTTGTGGTGTTTTGACTGTGCAGTCGTCGGGCCAATCTTGGTGATGGAAGGCTTCAGCTCGGGAGCCTCATGGCCCCATGCCCAAGTGTTCCTGAACCAACAGTGAGGCACTATGTGCAATGGCGCTGGCTCTGGTCCGCGGTTGTAGGCTGTCACTCGGAAGCACAACTCCTCCGGGTCATCGGCCTCTTTGGCGGTCTCGATGAAAATGTCCCAGTATCGGTCATCGTCGAAGATGCCGGTGTCCACAAGGTTGTATTCCTTATCGAGCCGTGTTCGCTTCGCGTTGGTCTCGATGAGGTCTTTGTAGGGGAACTTCCGCTGGGGAAGTTTGTAGAGAAACTTCATGTACGAGTGCTGCGGGAAAGTCAGAAAGGGAGATTTGGGGAGAGTAGAGAACATACGGTGGGAGTATTGTCCAAGTGGAAATGGCACTCCTTGAGCGACTCGCCGTGGTTACCCTGTGGATTCGACAGGCCAAAAAGTCGTTCCTTGAGAAAATCGCTATACGCAGTCAGTATTCAACTTGCAATCTAGACTGGGAGTCGCCTACTCCTTCTCGTTCCAGAAAGCAAAGGCAATGTTCTGGAAGCCGTGCGAATCTGACACACCAGCAATTCCGTCCTCGCCCCAGCGAAAGGCACGCGATCGCGCCATGTCGTGGGTGAAATCTGTGCAGGAATTAGCAACAGCGTAGGATAACGATAGAAGTCACGTACGACTCCAGGCATCTCCATCATGGCTGCGGAGGGTTGGTTAGCAAAGAGCGGTGTCAAGAGCAATATGATGTCTTACGAGTAATCTTCGCGGACTAGAAGGGTATTAGCAGAATTCGATAGTGATCACAGAAACCAAAACTGACCTGTTGCCCATTGCCTCTCAGCAACGTAGGGTCCCCATCGCTTCCAGTAGGCAGTGCGCTCGCGATCCTGCTTGAGGCGCTTCTCCTCTTCGCAGAGGTATTCTTGATTCTCAATGAGAACCATGGTGGCTGTGTGAGCCGATGCGACTGAGGACGTGGGCTACTGGTGAGGGATAGAGTGTTGTGCGGATGGCAGCGCGTGGAGCGGCGTGGAGATAATAATTGCCTGCGGGCAGTATGGGGCAAACAATGGGGAAAGTCGAACAGCCAAGATATTAGAGGAGTGCTAGGTAGGGTAGTGTATGCGGACGAAGCTGTTTGAAGAAAAAGTCCAATGCTCGAGGGAATGAAGGAGAAGAAAGAGGGAGACGACACAGAAGACGGGTGCTTTTGATCGGGCGGGTGTCGTGGTCGTGGCTACTGCGAACCTTGGACGTGCAGGAACTCGCGATGCATCATAGCTATCCGTGCACATGGCGGGACTTATCGCGAACGGCTGCCGTAGGCCCACTCGAGTATAACGCCCTCGTCTGCCCGGTTTCATTTCCATGTCACAACAGAGCCGCAACAAATTGGCCAGACGCTTGCAAAAAAAACCCCCCCCCCTGACGTGCTTGCGGCGCGTCCTGCAATTTGACTCGCGCCAGGCTGGATTAATGTCGCAGGCCAAAATCTCTGCGGTAAAGTGTTGAGCGCGCTTGCTGCCCCGCGACGCCAACTCTGGGAAGAAGCAGCGACGATAAAGACGTTAGTGCCGGCCCTTTCCCCACCGTGCCATCGTCGATCGGACCTGGTCCAGCCTCCGACTCTACTGTCTATGCCTGGGGGTGGAGAATGTGACAGCGGTCCCCCCGGGCGCTTGCATTTCCATACTAAGACATATGGTATTCTGACCACGGCTGCGTCCTTTATCCCGCCCGCATGCCCGACAGCTGACAGGTCGCGAGATGCATCTTTTCCTTTTCGCGTTACGCCGATCGCGACACGCCAATTCACGTGATGCGAGAAAGTATACATCCTTGAACAAGGTTTGTGACACTGGGAGCGATATTGTTGAGTAGTCTTGAGCCCCTAACAAGCGATATTATCAATAGTGGAAACTTGCAATATCACGTCGCAAACTACGCTGTACTAATGCACATGTACGGTCCTATATTCCTACAATTGGCAGATTATGTTTTGGCTGCCACAGTACTACTCGGCAGGGGTAGACGTGCGGTCATTGTTTGTTTGAATAAAAAGTCCTCGGTCGTGAACAGCACACCGCTAAACGTCCATTCTAGACCTTTCTAGACCTTTTACTCCCATCGTCTCCGCTCGCTACACAGTAGGATGACTAGTCTACCTGTTCTTATCGTCAGCATGACACAGTATCCTCACCACAATCTCCCGGCACACTGAATATTTACATACTCTATATCCTCCATCCTTAGGGTTGTCACCTCCTGGGGACCTGGGCTTGTGCTCATCCATGTACTGATACATATGGTCAGTAAGATCAGTTCATGGGTATAGACGCCGTTGGCAGTGCATGAAAAGAGAAAAGCGGGGTAGGAAGAGTGGACAGACAGTCTATCCTGGGTCTCTAGGTTGTACACTGTCAGTTTGCTTGGGTTTGATCATCTCGACGTGACGACTGAAGATGGATCTGCGAAACAGTACTGGTGGTGATGCGCGACAGATGCGAACTACTCGCAGAGAAGCAGGAAAAAGGCGGTGCTAGAATCACAAAAGAGCAAACAAGGTATCGCGGGGCAATTGAGCCTACTGACTTTCTTTTATAGACGGGTTGAATGAGGGCGGGATGCAAGATACACCACTCCTGAGAACAAATTTGACACTTGGTCAACATATGTTTAGCGATCTAGATCGAACGCCGATGTATGGTCTTATTCGTCGAAGCTCACCGATGAGGAGATGCTTTGGACATGTAGGCTGCGCATCTGACCTATCGGTATTGCAGGCGAAGGATGACCCCGCCTTCCATTGGCACAAGGCTAGGTTTTGGGAGATGTAATGGATAGCTCACGGTTTCTTTTTTTTTTCTTTTTTTGATTCGTCTGACTGGAGTGCTGCGGAGGTAAAAGCGCGAGATTGGTGTTTGATACATGTGAGGCTGCACTTGTTCAACTGAAAGACGGATACTGATATCGCAGCGTCGAGGTGGTAGCACTGTTCCACTCTCTCGACAGCATAGACTCGAACGTTTTCGCCAGAAAGATTCTGTAAGGGAACATTTACGCTGGAATATAGTGAAATGTCGAGTCAGTTCCATGAAACAGAACAACATCAGCATATCTAGTACCGAAAAGCTCCGATAGCAATACTCAGTGGCTCGGTATCCGATCCGACTAGAATCCACACCCGAATCTTTCTTTGATGCGATAATTACTCGTCTGGGAAATGGACCTGATCCGAGCATCTCTCCGAATACTACGGATGCCACAGAAGTCCTGGTATGAGCATCGGTGGCTATCTTCCAGCCAATGAGGAAGACCAGAACATCGGATACGATGAGACATACAATTCGCGGGCATCTCAGGAAAAGAAACGTATCCCGGGTTCTGTGTCGCTGTAGATGGTTGCAATATTTCAAGATTAGCATCTCGAAATGTAGATCATGAGCGATGCGGATATTAACAGTGGACTACAGGGGAAGCCTATAATCGGTCACCGAGTTAACAAAGCTTATTCTTGCGTCGTACGAGGTTCGGACTGCCCGACACAACCAAGGTAAATGCTGCTGGTCGGTAGCCGAGGTATTGAACAAAGTGATGGACAATGATTAAACATGGACCGAGGAATCATGGCGGAATAAAACGGAAGCCTGTTCGTTCCTGGGCCTGGATGAGATGATCTACTGGAATGGTTGCAGACATGATGAGCATTTCCCCGGATTTCCCCTGGGTTTCCCTAGCCGGAAGGTGATGAAACGGGAGCTATGGTAAGAGAACCAACGGGAGAAGGTGTCGCGTGACGCTCCAGGAACATGCCGGGCCGTCGTAGAATGATGTTGCATAGCTGCGCCCCGGTAAACAAAGTCGCGGAGAAGATGCCTCTTTGATCACTAGGTCCAAGACGCGGGCGAGGCCGGTGTTGACGGACGGAGAAGGTTTGCGGTGCAGAAATTTCCATTATTGCTAGAAAACGAACCATGCAAGAGGGAAACGATAAGTTTTCTGGCTGTCCGAAGTAGTAGTGAAGTATGGTATGTCGGGTTGTGGAGTGAAGGCTGCGGCGCCGGCTCAAAGGGCTTGGCTTGGGGCTGCAGGGGAACTCGAAGCGAGTAGTTCGGCCACTAGTGTGCTCAGGTGGATGCAAGATGTCTGGCATGTGAACATGGAACTTCTCATGCGCGCATCCAGCGACGCAGAAACACCGACAGTCTTCTCACCGTAGTCCCTCACTTCAAGAAACTCGCCCGAGTCATACTGTCGCTGTTGCTGTCGCTATCACCGTCGCCTGGGGATGCGACTGCTCGTAGTTCGTAGTTCGGCCTCTTTCCAGACCCTTCCCGGGTCGCGCAACCAGCTTGCACTGCGAATGGTGGTGATTCCTCACGTCATATCGCGCCCACCACCTCTCAACAGCTCCCAACAAGAGCAATCTCGACGCACACTAAACGCATAATCGCCGTAGCGGCCCCTCCAGACCCCGCGCCTGTCTTGCCCTCTGGCCTGGCGATTGCGCTAAGCAGTACATGTTAGCCTCTTGTCGGCCCTCAACCCTTCCACAAGACGCCGACGACGCTTCAAGCTGGCGACACTGTCGCACCATTCGTTCGCGGGGCGAGCGGCTTCCACGGCCAGAGGCCTCCCGAATCCCGCCATGAACGACAAAGACCCGCCGCCGTTTGGCTACACCTTCACCAACGACTTCTTCGACAGCACCCCCACGACCTACGATAACAATGGCCAGTCCATCCTCAGTGACATGGAAAACCAGCAGCTCGACAACTTCTTCTCGTCGACGAATCCCTTTGACCTCCTCGATTCGCATCCGCTTCCACCCGCCCTGGACGACAAGGCCAGCGCTCACGACTACAACAACTGGGAAGACTTTATCGCTCCCCCCACCGTCCACCGCGTCACCAGTACCATACCAGACCAGGCCCGCCTGCAGACCAACTTCCACCCAGAACCGCAATATGCGCCGTCCCTGCACAACAACTTTCTGGGCAACACCGAAGATGAGCTACAGGCAGCCACGACCCTCTTCAACCAGGCCCAGCCTTCTTACACCAACGGTCGGTCGCACAGCTTCCACGAGCAGCCAACAAACAATAGCTTCCTGTCAAATGGGTCCGATATAAACCACAGTTCGCTACCTATGAGCATGCCAGCCCATGGCCTGATGAACGAACGCTTGGGCTCGCTGCTGCCAAATCACAGTGGACAGAGACTAGACACGCAATTTTCAGCACCATGGCCGAGCAAAGCGCCGCAGCATCACCAGACAGACTTTGGGCCGCCTCTGCAGAAGATTGACCTCAAGAGGTCGTACACCTTTGGCACCGACAACTCTTTCAACAGCCCCTCGGGTTACTCCGCCCCAAATGGCCACTCAGGCGAGCACAGCACTGTAAGACCTTCGATACCTGAAGTCGAAGAGACGCACCAGCACCTGTTACGAGCAGTAGCTGGTATCGAGGCGCCGTGTGCCAGTCCGACCGCATACCAACACACCTCCACGCTTGCAGGTGCATCGCGTGACGACGATCAATCCGACGAATCCGCCTCCGACGAAGAGCTCGACGACAGGCCGGCGAAAAAGCGGAAGAAGGGCCAAGCCCGAGCTGGCAAAGACACCCCGAAAAAGGCCGCGCGCAACGCCAAAGCCCGCAAGGTCTCCTTAGTTGACGAGAAGAAGAAGCGAACATCTGCCGCGACCCAGAAAACACATCGTGAGAACCTGACCGAAGAGCAAAAACGAAGCAATCACATCCTCTCCGAACAGAAGCGTCGAGACCTGATTAAGCAGGGGTACAAGGACTTGAACGAGGTTGTTCCTGCTGTCCGCGGTGGTGGGCTAAGTAAGAGTCAGATTCTAGTAGAGGCTGCGGCGTTCTTGGAGAAGTTGATCGAGGACAACATTGCATATCGGAAAGCGACTGGCTGACGGAGACGAGGCTCTACGGCGGCGAACGCATGTGCTTGGTTATGTCAGCTCGGCTTGAAACATGGATGTAGTGACTGAGCCATGAGCATCTCCTGCTCCATGACACCTGGGCCTACGACCACCTGACCGGTTCTTCAAGGATGTCACGGGACACATTTACGAAGTATGAAGCTTGCCGTGACACGTGATGAGAAAATTCGGAGAAGGACAGAGTCCGTCCACCAGAGACGTGTGAGACGACCCCAATTACTATATAAGATTCACACAACAGACGAATCAGGAGTTTTTTATGGAGGCTACGATACCCCAACCCACCTCTCACCTTTTTTTTTTTTTTAGGAAGACGCCACTTGTGTTAATCTTTTGTATATACATACAATGCGCAAATCTATCCCAAGATTCCAAGCAAAAGTTACTTCAAAAAGAGCTCATGACGTTTATTCCACCATCCTCATCATCTTCATCACCACCGCCCTTCTCACATGACACATTCAGTTAACGCCATTGTTCCGTTGTTAAGGTAGGTATCCCTGCACTCTAAACGGAAGCGACATGTGATTGGCCGCACACAGCACCGCAATTAATATACTTATATGAATAGCCTCAATCCCGCAAACATAACGACTAGGCGCCGTTGAAGACATCTGTCTATAGGACACCATCTACACGTGTCCACACGGCGATGTGGACTTATATGTCGAAGCAGGAGGAAGTCTCCACAGCGAACTTGTAATCTTTTCGATGCATTCTGAGCAAGGATGATCTTCTCAACTATTCTTGTGGCGTTGGTGTCGCTGGTGTCTTGGACGGAGCTTGTTACGGCCGACCTGAGAATCACAGCCAATCACCATTCTTTCGGTGGCGTCAACTATCCACAGCTACAGTTCTTTACGCCTAAGCATCGAGATAATACAATCAGGGAGATTATCAGCAGTGGAGCACGAGTCATTCGACTGTTCAGTATGTAACATTTTTGGATATGGCTATTGTGTACTGACCCCAAAAGTCCGTCCGGATAATCTCCACCCAGATGTAAGAGCTGCGGATTAAAGAGTATGGGTGAGATTTATTAACAGCTTGCAGCCAGAGGGTGAACTGGGAGGCTTTGATAAGTCCTTACTGGATCAATTTGATGATACGCTGGCTGCCATTCATCACATTTCCAAGGGTACATAATACCGAAACACATCCCTATGTCTATACTAACAACGGTACAGGCCAACTAAAAGTCATCATCGCGCCTCACGACGCTCACGCACTCCGTGGATCTAACAACGTGCCATGCGATGCCTACTGCAAGAAGCTCAACGGCGCCTTCCTGGACTTTTACAGTCTAGACGAATGTATGTCTCCTCGTATCATCTACCCAGTACATACTAATCCCCACCAACACCAGACCGCGACCTCTACAAAACGCGCCTCGAAGTCTTCTTCAAACACTACCCGTCCAGAAACTTTGATGGACGCCCATGGGGCACACTCTCGGAGATCATCCTGGGCGTGGATCTCCAGCACCAGCCCTTCAGCGGGATATTCCCCATTCCAGCGGGTGAATCCTGGCTCTGCGACATGGCATCCTTTTTGAAATTCAACCTCGGTCTTGACGCTGCCGACATCGCCGTCATCAGCGGCGGCGTCTCTGGCCCGCAGAAGGTAGACGAGTTCCAGAATTTTCCCGACAGCGTATTCGACTGCAAGGCCATTGATGTCATTGGCATCCACGGGTATTTCGCCAAAGAAGAGGGCAAGACGGCGGGCACAGAGTGGGCGAATATGTTTGTACCCGGTAACACGCTGACGAGCCGAGCAAAGGATAAAAAGGGAAAGGGGAAATTGTTGCTTGTCGAGGAATGGGGTTATGTGCATAGTGAGGAGTACGGGTTGTTTTACAAAAAAGAAGCGATTTTTGATCAGGGGAATGCGCTGAATTATCGGGGGATTCCATGGGTAAGCTGTATTACACCTTTCCTTGTCCCAACTACCTACACACACACGGAGAAGAAGATAGTAGCGTCGTTCTGGACTAACAATAACAAGCTATACTCGCACCTCACGACCCTAACCGAAGAGAAATCCCCCCGCATAAACCCTCTCCACCCAACCTACACCACCTGGACAGCCCTCAAAGACATCCTAACGCGCTCCCTAAACTCCCGTAGTAACTTCAACTGGTCGACCTACCTGCCGGCCCCAACACGCATCCTGGCGCCTTCCTCAGACGAAAAAACCGCACAAGCCCTCCGCTCCATGCTCACAGGCGAGAAAACCCAAGAATGGAAGTTGGCTCCGCTGGGCCTGTCGAACGCCACGGCTATCTCGCTGAACCCCTACGTGCTCGACCAGGCTGACTGTACGTTTGGCTGCGAGGGCCAGCTGTGCAATGCGCAGGACGGGTGCGAGCCACATTTGCTCTGTATGAATAGTGTTTGCGTGAGGAATGCGGAGGGGCAGCCGGGGAAAGTGGGGGATAGGTGCGATAGCAAGGCGAGGTGTCAACCGCATTTGCGGTGTGAGAAGGATGTCCATGGGGACGGGAAAGGGAAGAGTTGTATGGCTTGTTCGGCTAGGAGAACGATCCAGTCACCAGCGAAAGCGGGATTGCTGTGGAGGAAAAGAAGTGCTGTTGATGACGACTACACCGATAACCCCGACGCCGAAGACAGCGAGACGTCAACTCACGAACAAAACCGCGTGACTCTGCGACCGAATAGCCCCTTAGGATCTTGCTACACCGACTCCCCAACCCACATCTTCACCACCTCCTCCACCCGGCTCTCCCAACCCCAAGCCCCTCTCCCCCCAACCTGCCTCCCACCCTCCCCCCACCTCCCCTGCACGCAACCCACCCACTGCCCCACCACCAGCTACTGCGCCAACTTCACCTGCACGCCGTGCACGGCTTCCGACGCCTGCGCCGGCGCCCCCTGCCGCAGCAACAAGGTGTGTAAGACGGGGTTTTGCAACATTTACGGCCGCTGCGACTATGCGCCCAGCAAGAAGAAGCGCAGTTTTGGGCCCGGGGGCGCGCGCATGGGAAAGAAGTTGCCGAGTGGTATGGAGAGGGGGCCGGCGAGGGTGCGGAGTGAGGCCATGCGGTTTGTGGTTCCTACTGAGGGGGTGTGGGAGACGGGACGGTAGGGGTGGGTTGGAGTGTAGGTGTAGGTTTAGGTAGGGGGAGGGGATGTGAGATGTCGATTGAAGAGAGATGTCGGTAGAGAGGAAAAGCGGGCGGTATGCTCGGAAATCGATCGTTATATCGGCGTAATTGACTGTAGCAGAAGAAGAAGAAGAAGAAGAAGAAGAAGAAGCAGTGAGCTAAAATCGGTGTACTCCCACCCTATCTAAGCCCATCCATCTCCAAACTCACATTCTCCGCTCTACCACCATACACACCACCATCCAGGATCCACTGCTCATTATCATCGTTATCATCCTGGACGCGCCGCCAAGTCTGTTTCCTCTCACCTCCCTTCTCACTCCCCCTCTCCTTCCCCTTGCCCCCTTCTTCAATCTTAAATGTAGGCCGAATCAAGCCGCCCAATAGCGGGTTCCTGCTAAACGCGCCGCCACCCCCAGACAACGTGTTCCCCGCCGCAGAAGAAGAAGTTTGCGCGGATTCGAACAGCTCGTCGTCTCCGGAGGATTCAGGTGTAGTAGGCCTTTCGGTAGCAGCCATGCGTTTCACAAGTCTCTTACCCGAGAGATCAATACTAGCGACGACTTTGCGCTTCTCCCATTCAGGCCGCGCATTCCAGTCTTGCTCGCGCAGCGCCTTCTGTTGACGCTTAAGCTGCATGGCGCGTTCCTGCGGACTAGCCCACATGCTGAGACCCGCGGTCGTGGTTTCGAAATCGGAAGCCTCGTCGTGGACTTTTGTGCGCTTTGCGTTTTGCGCCTGGAACGCGAGGAGCTTGTCTCGGTGCTGTTTTGCTTTTGCTAGCTTCTCGTTCTCGGATTCTACGTCTGATGCCGGGGCGGAAGAGGCGGGTGTTGCGCCGCCGCCGCGAGGAGTGGAAAAGGGTCGTGGTGCTAGTGATACGTCGGCGCGCTTTTGACCTACGTTGTTCGCGGCCATTTTCTCTTTTCCTCGCTCCTCGCGCAGCACGCGCACCATGGACTGGATGTCTTGCGCGGTGAACAGTGCCGTGTTGCAGAATGTGCAGGGGCCTATGCCTTCTTTTACACAGATTATCTTGCCGCAGTTCAGGCAGTTTGGCGCTGCTTCTAGAAGTGGATGTCGGGTTGCCATACAATTACATTTCCGCTTTCCGTTGTCTTGAGAGGCGAGGGTGGGGTTGGTTTGGATCTCCAGTGCTCGGATTGCGGATTCTAGGTCGTTTAATGCTGTTGAGGCTCCATGCATGGGCGTTCCGCCGGTGACGTTGACTTTTGCTTTTGCTTTAGGCTTTGTCTCGCCTACAACAGTTCCTGGAAGCTTTGCAGTAGGTGGGGCAGGTGATGCACCGCGTGATATGGGTGTTGCTGTCCCTGAGGACGCTGTCGATGTTGGCAGCTGCAGAGCATCGGGCTGTTCTGATAATCCAAATTTCGCGGCTTTCGACTTTGAACTTCCTGCCATGTAGTCCTCCTCATCTTTCTTCAGGTACCCACCGGACACGTTTCCATAGTTGTCAGGCTGCCGTGGTGGCGGGAGTTTGTTCAACCCAGTCTGCTTCTTTTTCCTTGGCTTCGCTCTGGGAACTTCTAAAATATCATTTGACTGCTGGGTTTGACCTGATGCAGCGGAAAACTTGGGTTTTCTCCGGTTGTTGAAGGATGTGATGAACTCGAGTGCTTGAGGACTGTCTCCGAGTAGGTTCTGAAGGTGGTCTGCCGCTTCCTTTTGCGAAAGCGAATCCGTATACGATATGACCTGCTTCAGCGACTCGTCATCGAGAGGGAGAAGCTTAGAGAGCTGCGGCACTGCCCAGGTTGATATATCCATATCTGCTGTTGGGAGGGTTTTGTTGTCGACGTCAGAGTGGTTCGCTTGCCGTGATTCATCACTCGAGGCTAGTGAGAGTGGCTAGGGCTGCTGCTGTGGCTGGTGATGCGGGCCGTGCGTCCATGGCACTGAATTCCCGGGATGCAGAGAGCAGCCGACACAGTCCTCATTCACTTGTCCGCACAGCCACCATGGCTACTGACGTCGCACTCGATACCACCATCGTACGTCTGGAATATTTGACGAATAGGGATTATTCTAACTCCAAGTAGGGCACCATCGTCGTCGAACTCTACCACGAGCATGCGCCCAAGACATGCAAGAACTTCTCAACTCTCGCCCAGCGCAACTACTTCGACGGCCTCATATTTCACCGCATAATACCAAACTTTATGATACAAGGAGGCGACCCTACTGGCACTGGTAGAGGCGGTGAATCCATCTACGGCGAAAAGTTCGAAGACGAGATATCGCCGCAGCTCAAACACACGGGCGCTGGTATTCTTAGCATGGCAAATTCCGGCCCCAACACGAACGGATCGCAATTCTTCATTACACTGGCACCTACACCATGGCTGGATGGCAAGCACACCATCTTTGGGAGGGTCAAGAGCGGCATGCAGATTGTAAAGAAGCTTGGTTTGGTCAAAACGGACAAGGAAGATCGACCGGTAGAGGAAGTCAAGATTGTAAAGGCGTACCTTGTCGACGATGGTGCCTTTGCGCTACAACGCTACTAGTACGCGACAAAAAGACAACATCATCGCAGCATTAACTTTGTTCAGGTGTGAGTCTCGAAGCAATATATTACAGATTAGACGCTCATACCCTCAGCTAGTTCAAAGCGCCATTCGGATGAATCAACACCTTCGTATATCCCTCGATCCGTTTGTCAAACTTTTCGTATGCCGTCGGCGCATCATCGATATTAATCTCATGCGATACCACGAAGCTTGGCTTGGCCTTGCCCGAAACAATCATATCTCGGAGATAGCGGTTGTAGGCTTTGACGTTGCACTGCCCAGTTCCAAGATGCAGGCCCTAGACTCGTTAGTCACGGAGATTAGCTACGGTGAATAGACATACCTTTTCGAAGAGCTTTCCGAACGAGATCAAGATCTGGCCCTTCTTGCTCTGCTCGTCTGGCGCACCTGGGTCGGCTGGTACATACAACCCTGGTATACCTAAACCTCCTGTCGGCCGAGTGACCATGATCAACTGGTCGAGGACAACATTGGGCTTCTCCTTGCTACCCGACGCGTCGACTGCTTGATAGCCAACGGCGTCGACTGCGCGATCGACCATACCACCGTTGAGCTTGATAATCTGCTCAACTGGGTCGCTCTTCCTGAAGTCGATAGGAACACAACCAATCTTCTCTGCCGCCTGTAGACGCTCCGGCACTGTGTCTACAACGAACACTTTGCTCGCACCACGTAGTACACCGCTGTATGCTGCCATGAGGCCGACGGGACCCGCGCCAAACACTGCAACACTCTCGCCAGACTGGAAACCAGCAAGGACCAGTCCATGCCACCCCGTTGGGAAGATATCCGCCAGTAGAATAAAATCGGCTTCGTGCTCGGTGCCTTTTGGTAATTTCAGGGCGTTGAAGTCGGCGAATGGTACCCGAAGATATTGCGCCTGGCCACCTTGGTACGGTCCCATAGCGACGTATCCGTATGCGCCACCAGCGAAGCCCGGGTTCACACTGTCATAGTCAGATGATCCTCAACAATCTTGCTCTTGGATACCATCCTTACCCAGTACAAAACGCCGTCTTGCCTTCTTCGCAATTGCGACATCTGCCGTCCGCGACATTCTTTCAACCTCAAAGTTAGCCTGACGTTATGCATGCAACACCCGCGATACTTACAAAGGGTAAAACGATTCTGTCGCCTTTTTCTAGGAGCGTCACGCCCGATCCCGTCTCGATGATAGTGCCCATGTTCTCATGTCCGAAGATGAGACCAGCTTCTGCTGCAGTACGTCCCTGATACATGTGCAAGTCAGAGCCGCAAATAGCTGCTGTGGTGACCTTGACAATAACATCATCCGGATGCTGTATCTTGGGTAACTCGACATCCTTGACCGAGACCTTGAACGGTCCCTCGTAATGGACTGCTCTCATCTTGTCGCTCGACATTTTTAGAGACACTGTCGGGTTGGATGTTTAGGCTGCTCTTGTGCGAAGAATCGAAGTGTGTTGAGCAAAAGAATGGGCTGCGCAGGTATTGTGTGTATCCTCGCGATGGATGCGACAAAAGTACGCGTACACAATCCCTTGGTGCGAAATGACCCCTCATCTTGGATCCTTGAGCTCAAGTTGGCACCAAAGTCGTCATTATTGAGGGGCTGGCAGCAGATGCAGTGTCGATCCCGCGTGTGGGGTAACCACGTTCCGATTCGGAAAGAGCATTCCGAGGCAGGAGAGTCACATCAACCACAGCGCCTAGCATCGCTTTCTTTCTTGGTCAAAGCCGGACTTACCATTCAAACATGCGAAAGAATAACTTCTTGCTCAAAAGACAGACTTCAAGAGTCAGGAAATCATATAGAGTATACGGCTAGAATTCGACAAACCTATGTCAGATACATCACGTCAACTCTGGAATGCTGGATGCGACAACGACGGCAGCACATAACTCTCCGGCAGAGAAAACTGCATGGGCTCCTCGCCCCTTTGCATCCTCCAATAGTTACTAATCTCAATCAACTCCCCACAGCCTTCAACTGCCCATGCCCATTTCGCAAGAAAGCCCGGGGTGAGCTCCCAGTTCTGCATCTCATGCGGCTCACCCCAAACAATAAGGCCATTGCGTCCCGCAGTAATCTCATCCGTATCACACTCAAAAGACACCAGCTGTTTGCTTTGGAGTGCGGACTCAACAACAGACGTACCCCCTCGCCAATATGCAGGCGCAGTTGTCAGCGACTCACCAACAAGATCCTGCATTAACTCCCAGCGGTCATAGCAGCCTTCATACTTGATGAGATTGTCGCGGATGCGAGGGAATGGGATGACGTTGATCCAAACGCCGTGATAGCGGGTCTGTTGCAGGGTAGTCGGGACGAGGGAGCTTGGCATGTTGGGGTTCAGCGGATTGGCGGTTGTGTCGTCGCAGTAAGGTCCGTTGATAGAGCAGATGAGCGGATCGCTGGGGAGCGTGTTGAGCGTGCGTTTGTTGGTAATGAAGGCGCGGAAGACATTGTATTGGATCAGATGGAGGAGATGATCTAAGGAGAGGGGGAACATGAAGGGCTGGGGATCAATGAGTGAGGTGGGGCGGACGGGAGCGGACGGTTGTGACGCCCGGACGATGATGGTACCTTGCTGAGCTGTGGAGGGCGAAGTGTCCGGGCATGTGCGAGGTGTGTTTTGCACAATTGTTACGCTCTCTGACGCCAACGAAGACTCTTGAGGGTAAAAATCTTCGGACTCGTTGAGACGCCAACGTTTGACCTGGAAAAGGCGTGACTTCTGCTTCGTCCCGTCTTCCTTTTCCCTGGCTCGCATTCCTGTAGATGTTCCTAAGCGCCAAAGAGAACACGGCAGTGGGGGTCGCACTTACGGTGTGCTCTCTGATTCTTTCGGTTCTGGACCTTTCTCCGCTGCTTGCTGGCCTCGGTCCCAGCGTCGGTCAAGGCGTGGCCGTCTTGATCTGCATCGACTCGGAAGCATGAGAGATGGCCTAAGGCACACTCCATAATTTTGGTATTACTAAATTACTTCTTTCGTGTGTCGGTGTTTTCGAATGAGGAAAATAAAACGACCACTTCTGGTCTCGGACCCGGGCTGACATCTGGAGGCGCATTTGGGCGCCGCTTGAAGCACGCTAACGCAGACTATTCTCCGGGGCTCCTTAGGGCCATAGAGCGCCCCATGAGCTAGGCCCAAAGAGGAGAAAACGGTCATCGAGGTCTGCCTCCGGACACTTTCGAGCTATGCTGGAAACAGTAACATTGTCATCGGCCGACAAGTCCCACATCTGATCATGACAATAGTAATGTATGCCGAGCGTGGTTCAGAATTGCACTTTGTAGCTTCACGGCCTTAACGGACGAAACCCCCAGAGTTCTCTCATCACGCCATGCGGCTCTTCGGGCTAAGCAAACTCATTTGCTTTGAAATGCAGAGTACGACCTTTGACATTTGGGCATCGCTGTCTGAAGCTGAAGAAAGATAAATAGTTCACGCATGCTCACAGAAACTAACATCAACAAACTCATCATACTCACATCTCTCACAGTCAACCCGCAACCCTAAATTTTCGAATTTTCTTACCTTCAACCACCATGTCTCGATACGCAGAAGCGCATGTTGACACCGCTGGCCCAGGCGACGCTCGTCCAACAGCCCTTCAGATCATCAAGGACGAAGGGGCAGAAGGCAAGCTGACCGGAAAGGTCATTGTTATCACGGGCACCTCGTCTGGAATCGGCATTGAGACCGCTCGCGCTCTATCTTTGACTGGAGCCAAACTGTTGTTGACAGCCCGCGACCTGAACAAAGCCAAGAAGGCTCTCGACGGGATCCTCGAACCCAGCCGAATTGAGCTCGTGGAAATGGACAACACATCCCTCGACAGTGTGCGCAGCGCCGCAGCCAGCATCCTCGAAAAGTCGCACAACCAAGTCAACATCCTGATCAACAACGCGGGCATCATGGCCCTCCCCAAGCTCGAGCACACCAAAGATGGCTTCGAAATGCAATTCGGCGTCAACCACCTCGCCCACTTCCTCTTCTTCCAACTCCTAAAGCCCGCTCTCCTCGCCAGCGCAAGCCCCACCTTCTCCTCGCGCGTGATAAACCTTTCCTCATCCGCGCACCACGTAGCCGGCATCAACGAGTCGGGCGACTACAACTTCGAAAAGAGCGCCTACAACGACTGGGTCTCCTACGGCCAATCCAAAACAGCAAACATCTACATGGCCAACGAGATCGAGCGGCGCTACGGCTCCCGCGGCCTACACGCCACAAGCGTTCACCCGGGCGCTATTGGCACGCCGCTGATGCAGTACCTGGATGCTTCGCTTCTGGAGTTCATGGCCAAGGACGAGGCTATGGGGAAGATGATGAAGAGCCCGGAACAGGGCGCTGCGACGACGGTGTGGGCGGCGGTTAGTAGGGAGTGGGAGGATAAGGGTGGCGTTTATCTTGCTGATTGTACGGAGGCGGAACGCGGGAATGATAAGGGAGAGATCGCTGGTGTGGGGTACGCACCGCATGCTTATGATGAGGGGAGGGAGAAGAGGCTCTGGAAGGATTCGTTGGAGATGGTGGGATTGAAGGATGAGGAGTAGATCGGGATGGTTAGGTAGACTGGATTGGTATGCAAGTTTATCACTATACGTTTCACTATTGAATTTGCACTTGAGTATTGGTAGGAGGGGGTGTTGTGCTCGATGCGTGGAGGCGTCGCATTGTGATGGGGGAGGTTATTCCTGCACGGCCAGGTATTCCCTTGAGCACTGCGACTCGAATGTTTTTATTCAGTACCATTTGTGCATTTGTCTATACTCTCACCGTTGACTGCACTAGGCCACGAACTTTCACTCTGATACCGGTGAATCAATTGGCGGGAGATGAAGTTCAGCTGCCGAGAAACATGAATCGAGCATTTGCGGTCGATGAGGGCGGAGTATTTCAGATACAGTGCTTCATGCGTAGACTGCTATAAGGCTACGAGATTGGAAGGCTACACATGGCCGTTTCTGTCGGTTTGGCGTTCGTCACGCAACTAGTGTCCTCAGGGCGGAGACTCAGTCAACTCCCAACCGAACAATCTCACTACACAAATCTGGAAGCAAAACGCGAACAGATAACAACAACAGTTTGAAACGATGATGACTATAGGGGCGGGGTGTTGACAGATGTGGATTTCCATGCCAAGGCTCCGCGGTCAAGATTTCCCACACCTTGACTCGAGGTGGGAACTTAGCGCTTACTACCGGGCAGTTTCATGAAACAGATAGACGATCTGGAACCGGTCCGCTTCAGTAATTCCACCTCGCACTGCTGCATTCTCTTGGTACTATGTACACGAATTAAATGGTGATCCACAACGGAAATGGCGTGATTCGCGTCGATGCTACACAATCAATCCTACAGCTACCTAGGCACTCAACACCCACAGTCCTACATCCAGCTTTCACTAGTCACCACAAGCATGTTGTCGAGCATGTATTTCAGGCTGGTACTCCGCAGACCAGATACGCGCTTTCAATCAGCAAAGCTACCAAATCTCACTGCTATCACGTCCATCGCGCCAGAACAACATGCGTAACCCAATGATCTAGCCTCCCCAGCACATCTACATGAAAACCATGACGCGTATCCCGCCACTTGGCAAACATGTATACTTCCCCCAAGGCGACATGTTTAAAATTACCACATCCCTCTGCACTCCGCTGAACAACTCAAGTACCTGCGTAGGCAAACGTAAGGCCTCATTTCGGGCGCATGGCAGAGCGGGAGTGTTCGGCGCCGAAAAGTATTCATGCGACCAACTTCCACCAATTGAGCGGAAGCGTGCGGACGACTTGTCTGTAAGACTGCGAGTTGATTGTATATAAAAAAAGGTGATGTGCGCGCGTTCTTCTAGAACAAATTCAGTTTGCCATCACACGTTCTCGTGGTAGCCTAGATATCGCCATGAGTCTTCTTCGCCGCTCTTCCAAGCCCCAGAGCGCACTGCATCTTCTCTCCAACATTGTTCTATTTAGTTTCCTTCTCTCTGGTTCTGCGGCGCAGGACGACTCGACGAAACTCCGTGACTGCTTGAGCGGCTCGAGTATTCTAGCTTCGCTGTCTACGTTTTCTGATGCCTCGAATTGGGAGACTGTGACATCCCCATGGGCTCTCAGATTCAACCCTGAGCCCGCCGCTGTGGTTGTGCCTCGCACCAAAGACGAGGTCGCAGCCGCGTTGGCATGCGCCGTTGATGCCGGCGTCAAGGTCTCGCCGCTCAACGGTGGGCATTCTTATGGAGCGTACGGTCTGGGTGGTGTGGACGGGGCGCTTGTCATTAACATGGAGCGGTTCACTGAAACCAGCTTCGACGAGGCGACTGGCCTATTCACGTATGTCAATTTCCCCAAGATCAATTCTAGCTGAGAGTATTCTAACAGTCATAGCTACGGTGGTGGAAGCCGAGTCGGACCAACAGCAACCTGGCTCTGGGAGAACCACGGGCGTCACTTCCCACACGTTCGAGCCAACTGGGTCGGACTATCGGGCTCCTCCATCGGCGGTGGTTTTGGCACCACGAGCCGATTCCTCGGCACGCCCATGGACAACCTCGATAGCGTAGAGGTGATGCTGTACAACGGCACCGTGGCAACGGCTTCGCGCACGGAAAACCCAGACCTCTTCTTCGTCATGCAAGGCGCCGGCTCCTCCTACGGCATCCTCCTCTCCCTAACCACGCGAACCTGGAAACCAGACTACGAACTCGTGACAAACTTCACCATATCGCTTGGCGACGTAGACCTCGACACGGGCGTGCAAGCCCTAATCGACATCCAAGACTGGGCCATGACCGAAGCACCGGACACATTCGCGCTGCGCTGGCAGCTCGCCGGCGAATGGAACGGCAGCGGCTACTTCTACGGCAACCCGGACGATTTCGCCCCCCTTTTCGCGGGACTAATCTCGCGCCTCCCAAACACAACGATGACAACGACATCGACGCAGGATTTCTGGTCCATGGAGAACTTGGCTGCGCCGCAGCTCAACGGCACCGCTGACACCTTTCCCCCACGCAGCATGTACCTGCAAGCACTCGTCCTGCGCTCCGACCAACCCCTAACCTTTGAGTCGGCAAAAGCACTGTACCAGTACACGACGCTCTCGTTCAACCGCACCGATCTGACTGAATTCGGCTTTTTGGATCTCTGGGGCGGCGTGTCCCGCGACGTCGACGACGACAAGCAAGCCATGGCTTATGCTAACAACCAGTGGCTCATCCGCTGGGAAGGAAGGCTGGCTAATGGACTCTCCGAGTGGCCCGCTGACGGCATAGAGTATATGCAAGCGGGATTTCGCCCGTTCCAGGAGCAGTTGAAGAAGGAGGGCGTGCCGCTCAGGGGATTTGTTAATTATAGGGATACTGAGTTGACGGAGGACGAGTGGAGTGTTAGGCTTTATGGGGGAAATTATGAGAAGATGAAGCGGATTAAGGCGGTGATCGATCCGATGGGGGTTTTTACCACGCATGCGCAGAGTATCGCTTCTTCGTGAGGACTTGGGGATAGGTTTGTTGGTGGATGGAGGCTGAGTATTTGGTTGGCATGTGCTTTTCTCAAGTGCGGTCCACGATGCGGAATCCCAGTGCAATGGATGGGTACGTAGTACTCGTGAAACGAATTCATACCATAACCTAGTCCATTCCCTGATGATTATAAGGTCCTAAAATACGAAGCCTTGGTATATTACTCCTATTACAAGAATTATGTCCATCCAAATTGCACATACTGCTTACCAAACAAACGAAACCTAGTCCCCCATCACCCCCACAACCACTCAGCTCCCACATGCTACGCAGCGGCAGCAGCCTCAGCCGCCTTCCTCACCCTCTTCTCATGCCTCTTATGCCTCCTCTTAGTCCTCTGCGCATACTTCTCCAGCGTAGCCGCACGGTTCTTGGCCCAATTCGGTCCCGCGCTAGGCGGCGGAGCTACATGTCAACATTAGCATTTCAACACCCAACACCCAACATCCACATTTCACTAACAGCCAACCACCCCACCATCAAAGCAGAAGAGATGCGTGAAAAGAAACAAAACATACCCAACTTCCCATGCAACAGAGCCTCCCTCTCCCCTTCCCTCCTCTCATGCTTCCGCTCAAACCGCTGATGCCGATGTTCCGCGTTCTCTGCGCGAATACTCTTCGAGCGCTTGGGATTGCGCGGTTTGTCCGAGTGCGGGTTCTGCGTCGGCATCTTGGTTGAATTTGCCTTTGCCAGTGTACCAGTACGGGTCGTTTTCTTTGGTCGAGTTGGAGCTGGTGGAGCGGCGCGGTTCCGGCGAGTGGTCACCGAATGCTCTGCGCTCTTGTTATTCAGGGGCGGGTCGAGGGGGAGGAGGGGGCAGTGAGGCTTCGAGGGCGTCGAGGGGATTTGGTTTCATGGATGTGCGCTCAAGGTCGCGGTCGCGCGGGGGGATGGGATCGAGCTTGAGACTGAGCATGTTGTGCGGATGGAGAGTTTGTTGGGTTGGGTTAGTCAGGTCAAGGAAAGGCGCGTGTCGCTGTGTGTGTTATATCATATGGAAGAAAGGAAGGGATGGAAGGAAAGGGAAACCCCCTGATTGCAGCGCTGACAGCCTATCCGTCTGTCTGCCTTGCAGCACAAAAAGCAAAATGGGGAAACTTCAGGTAAAAGGAGATGGACAGCTCAAGGCGGCCTTGAGACGCGATAAGAGACAATGATGAAACGCGCAACTCCCCCCCCCCCTCCATAGCAGACGACCGCAACGATCGCGATTCCCCGCGATCCGGGAATGCAGGGGCTGCACGCGGCTCCGCGCAACAAGGATGAGAGCGGCTCGTGTCGGAACGATGCTAGGTTGTGGAATTGGAGGAGAGGAAGAAAGAGAGAGTAGGAAATCAGTCGAGTCGAGTCGAGTTGAGTTGCTTTGTCTTGTTGCGAGCAAGACTCGTGGGCTTCCCAGCATACCTCCACTCTGCCCATGATCGTCGTCTTATCTCTTCCTCAACCCCAGATCCGCGCTCCCCCGTCACCAAACCTGCTATCATATAATCTCCGCACCAGCTAATTGTTCAGAATCGCACATCTTGAATGTTGGGGTAAGCGACACGATACCCCACATCGGCCCTCGCCCTATCGCACGTAGTGTACCTAGGTAGTACAGTGACATACATCATCGTGCATCTCCCCCGATTAACAATGCGTTGCGTTGCAAGCGCCATCTCATTTCCCCAACCTTTACGCGCGCACCCGACCGCGATGATGACATTGCAATTTCAAGCTGCGATGATGGTATCGCAATTTCAGACCGCGATGACGGGCAGCGCAATCTTTCACGCTGACACCCAATTACCCTCATCCGCACCCAACAGAAAACTTCCATGACAATGGGTCGGGCGTCGCATCTCGCTACACCTGCCCTGCCCAGTTATCGTTCTTCTCGCTTCGCATCATCGTACACACTAGCCACATGTATTCTCAGCCACATGTGCCCAGACTGTGGCGGTGCCGTGGTACCCGGTATTGGTTGCGGAAGTGACGGGGGAGGTAGCTGCGAGGACGCGTGTACGCCGAGCTGAAGAGGTGGTTTTGTGGAGGGTTTGGGTGCCGGGGGCCGTGATGGGGGATTTGTTGGGGGATGGTTGGATGAGGTGGAGGTGGGAAGGAAGAAAGAAAGGAGCTGGGAAAGAGGAGAAGGAAAAGAGGAGACGAGGGAGATGGATAGAGACGTGGCCATGTAATTTACATATAGAAACCTTAGTAGAAAGCGGTTTCTCCAGCTGGTTGGTATCAAAGAGCCCGGAGGAGTTGGATGCAAGACCCCCGTCTGTTTAAACAGAAATTCGACGGAAAATGCATGTCTCATGCAGCACTCTCTCTTTAATCCACCTACCTCACTCCCCATTCCGTCATTCCCTCACTCCCCATTCCGTCATTCCCTCACTCCCCATTCCGTCATTCCCTCACTCCCCATCCCTCATACCATATACCCACCACACCCGCGCCACAGTGTGTAAATACAGCATACGCCACACCACACACCAACCAACAAACCAAAAAACCATTCAACTTGAGCCCCGTTATTCTTCCCACGCCCATTCCTCCTTTTCATTGCATCTCTCCCACTTCTCCCATACTTCCCGTATCTCCCTTATTCGTATTTGCATCAACATCCCCACCCACCAAGCAAGCAGACCTAAACCGACGACCACCACCACCACCACGGCGAAAAGTGAAAATGCAATCCCCACAAATGAGGGAATGGCAATGTCCCCACTGCAAGCACATAAACCGGGGTGAAGGGGGCAAAAACGAGCGATGCGGGAAATGCAGTCGATGAAGTAAAAACCAAAGACACTCGGGGATTGGGATTGGGGGATAGCGATGACACATGGGGAGGGGGAGGGGGAGGCGGAGGGATAAGATGGATTTGAATAGTCCCGGGAGATGAGGAGTCGTTAAACGCCATCGCTATGCAACACAACACCGTAGTATCCAATGTCCAATATCTTGCGCTCATATTTCACATTTCATAGTCCATAGTTGATATTTCATAACACATAATATCCCCACCACCTACTTCAACCTCATGCGTTTCCCAGCCGGCTCAGCCCCTACACCAACATCCCTCATAGCTGTACTCTTCGATGCCGCCCAGTTGAGCTTTTCGCCCTTAACTACGTGTGCATCATCTGTCCCGTTGCGGTTCGCTTCGTCGTTCGTCGGAACAGAGCGGGGGGATTTTTTCAACTGCCATGGTGCTTCAATAGAAAAAGAGAAGACTTCACGTTCTGGGCGGTATGTTGCGGCGCGTTTGACGCTGGTGTCTCGCTCGTCGTCGTCGTCGGTGGAATCGGTTTTCGGAGGAGAAGCATCATGGGTTGAGGAGCGATTGGTCTGAGATTTCGAGTCTTTGCTCGTCTCTTTTAGTTCTTCATTTTGTCCCTTTGGCTCTTTGCCTTGCTCGGTCTTTTTCTTTTCTTCCTCTTCATCCAGGATTTCTTCCGTGTAGTTCCACATCAAGTCGATCTCGCCGCGGACAAGAGCAGTGAGCCAGACGCTACCGAGTACACCAGGGACCAAGTAGAGCAATGCAGGCTGAGCATGGTTCCAGACCATCATGACACCGAGTGTTGCCAATAAACCCAGGATATATCCAACAAGGCCAGCCTTGAAGTAGGTCTTTGGGAACGTAAAAGGTGCCTCTGGCTCAGCTTCTACCTTTGCAGCAACCCACAACGGTCGACCGGTGAGCGAGTGTGTCCAGAAGTGGTCGCTCCACCGTCCCGCCAAAGAATGATACTTTGGCTTCTCAATAGTATCTTCCTCCCCGGACACCGCAGCAGATATACGCTTCTGCCGTCGGAGGTAGAAAAGATATAGATCGAAGCGCAAGGCGAGTCCAATCATGATACCAGGCAGGACGACATCACCAAGACCGAGCATAGCATGCGAAGGAGCGGAAGAGGGGTCGTCGGCAGCGGCAGGACGGGGGAACATGAGTTTGATGGGCACATCGAGAGATTTGGCCACGGTGACCATCATCGGTCTGACAGTATACATTAGCAAGGTTCTAATCGCAGTGGAGAGATTTCCTTACGTGAAGAAGACAAAGTAGATGTCGTAGAAGAAAAGAGCGCCCAGGATCAAGCTGCCGGTCGCAAATGTAGTGGGCGACATGAGTTGCAAGGCACCGTAGGAGAAGCCAAACCCCAGCAGATTGGTCAGATACCATGGCTTGTCAACTAGATTGAAGTAGGCGACGGTCACGAGTCCTGTCAGAACACCGACTATACCATGAGGTCCAACCCTAAACTTTCCAGCGAATATGCGATGCATGTAGAGCTTCAACGTCCATTTGTTGCCCGGCATGGCTCGATCCGCCCAGAGGAGGTTCTTCGCCCGGTCAGACAGTGGTATTCTTGCAAGAAACCCTGGCAGCGGCGTCGCAACAGGCTGCTTGCCCTGAACATTGCCTGCAACTGGAACCGCCTTTGTTTCCTTGCCATCGACATGATATAGCGCGCCACCCAGAACATGTCGACGCGGGTATATGATGGAGTGGCCAATGTCAAGCGCATCGGTAACAAGGCGCGACACGGAAAAGACGCCAAAGACGGCAAAGTACGCGTTGAGAATCTTGTTCAGCAGCGCGGGGTCTTTCATCCACTTGAGAAGAAAGTACAGCGAAGCAAGAGCAGCTCCTGCAAAGAGCGGCATGAGCAGCGCATCAGTAGGCGACAACCCCTCCATGATGCGCTGCTCCTCGTCTTCCTCCTCATCGTCCGTGTCCTCATCCTCGGTCTTGCGCTTGTGCTTCTTCTTCTTTGGGGGTTTCGCGGCCGTCGAGGGTCGTGTCAGCGAGGCATGCGCGCCGGCGTATATCGGGAAGAGGGCCGAGACGATCAGGTGGATGTACGTGGGAAGCATGGGCTGCATGAGCGAGAACTCGTACGCGGCCTTTCCGAGCATCTGTGCCCAAAGGCCTGGGTCTGAGTCGGCGGCCATGGTGATGGGCTGATCAGTGCTGGGTGAGTTATATTCTCTATGCCAGTGTCTCGCGGCGGGGCGGAAAGAAGCTGGGGAAAGTTGTCGCAAGCGCGTGTGGATGCTGCGTCTGTGTGGGGGTGTTTCGATAGTTTGGGTTTCTATTCTTGACGTGTCGTGGCATGGGAGAGGACGTCGGCAATGTTGTTAGAAAAGGCGAAGGTGGCCCGGAGAATGGTCGCCATACATGCTTCAAGTCTCGCGTACGCGACAATAAGCAAGGTGAAGTGAAGTTGATGTTTGTCGGCGGCGTGGTTGCAGTTCCCAAGCACCGGCTCGGAAGCAAACCAATCAAACAGGACGTCGGCTCACCCATGGCGAATCATGCCTCCCGCTCTGTCTCCAGATCGGCGCACCTGCACGAGCGGGACCTTGCATGTTCCTTTCACCGCCTGAGACACTACTAGGTGCTGTACCTCATGATTCAGATTGTCTACCAGGTACTCGGAATGCTGGCCAGGGTTTTACATGACAACGTCGCATGCGAAGAGGTGCGCGCAAGAGCTCAAGTTTGATGCGCAAAGTGTTACATTGCCATCGCAAGTCATGTGCGCAATATCTACTGTTTCTCGTTTCATCTGATACCGAAATCTGCCACCACCTCTCATGTTTGCTTTGGGCGCCACAAGCGCGACCCCTAATCCCCTCGACTGATATGTGTACAGGCTTGCCAAGGCTTCAACGCCCTAAATAAACGAATGGAGTCGTGTGTCGCGTACACTCGTAACGTGCAAGGTGTCGATGAGATGGACACACGGAAGAAAGCAAGCGCTGAACCAATGGAAAGCCAAAGCTACGAGAAAGAAAAACGAAATTGCTTGAACGCCCATATCCCAACATTACAAATGGTACATTGTGTGCAAAGGACAAGTAAGAAGCAAGGAGAGACGCCAGTAGCTGCCGGCAGACCGGCTGACAGCAGCCCCCCAATTTGTGTATACCAAAGGCCCCCAAACGCAGACGCTAGTAAAACAGGATGACTCAAGGAAATGCTGGGGCTTAGCAGGGTGTAAGCCGGGTGGGGACATGAAAGTCTCTCAGCATGTCAAATGACATGCCATCGACATTGACGCGATGGTGTGACTCGACGTAAACGTCATGCACATTGGCGAGGGCTCCTCCCTCCCACGGGGATATGGCAGTAAGCCTCTTGTTGCGTATATGGGGGGGCGTCACTGCCGCGATAACCCGCTCCTTCATGTGGGGCGTAATGGCGGTAGGACGCTTGCAGTCAAAGTATGACGACGAGGATCGTGACGAAGTCATCGATGGAGCTGACGTAGCTGACAATGAGGTGAGCTGTGGTTGTGAGGGGCAGGATGAGGGGTAGTCGTCGTAATCCCGTTGCTCGGGCGAGGTGCTTGGTAGTGCTGACTGGTCAGGAAACCTGAACGTCTTGGCCGTGTCAGGCTCCGACTCCTCTAGCGGCGTCGACGAAAATAGAAACGACGAATTGTGGTGCGAGGTCTCGTAGTAGCCTAGTACCGAAGGCGTATGGTTACTTCCGTTGGAGATGGGATCCTTGAGAGAAAAGGCGTATTCCGGCAAAGGCAGCGACTCATCGTCAGTATCTTCGTCGGTAGAGCTCCATGCCGAAAACTGGCTCTTCATCGGTGGCCGCACGGGGGGAATGTCGATTACCCGTGGTGCATCCACCGGTCGCCGTACTGACGGGTTCGGCGACTGTGACGTCCTGTTGGGAAACGATAGATCCGGGCATGAGCGCGGGGAGAGTGGTGAGGTGGATTCGTGCTTGGGTTGGTAGGTTGGTATGGATTTTAACTGGTTCTTGATGAACTGGGCGAGATTGGCGGAATAGTCGCCTAGCGTGGGGGAGACATTTCGAACTTGGCCGCCCTCGTCGTTTGGCACTACGGTTGAAGTGCTGGTATCCGTAGCATCGGAGGGCATCCGGGAGTGTGTGTGCTTGGATTCAAAGGGGTTTGCCTGTTCTTGAGGCGTTGCCAACGCTGCGAGTTGTTCCAGGAACTGGACGTGGTCTCGCGGGTTGAAGGGGCGGGCTACCTCGTCGTTCACTGACTGGTTCCGTCGGGCTCGGCGTTTCCGGACAGCAGCCCTGCCCTCTGCCAGAATCAGCAGTGCCTCGGGGGTTGTGCATCCAAAGGCGTCGACGATTGGGAACGAGTTGCTCCTCTGTCTCTGCATGCTGTGGCGTGGGCTCGCGGTGCGAGGAGAAGGTGAAGACTGTCGGTTTTCCATGGTGTGGGAGTGTGGTATGGTATTTCCGGAATGGGCGGGATGTAGGACCTAGTTCATGGCTGCGGGAAGCGGCGGAGCAGGTGGTATATATGGAATGCGAAAGAGCAAAGTCGGTCCACAATAAAACCCAGGGAACGGAAGCTGTGTACTGGAGAGTAATTAAAGAAAAGAAAGAGATGATAATGCACGGAGGATGGATAGCCAGGTTTACTTGAAAGCGGAAAAACGGTCGTGGCTCGGTGGGTGCGGATCGTGTCAGGACGATGTTAGTGGTCCAGTTCGCTTCCTACTGCCCAGCACGCACTAGCTCATGGGAATTCGCACGGCGCCCAAGCCGAAAGTACGAGTTGGCAGGCAGAGCAGGCGGGCGCACATGACGTTTACAGACTTGGACCAGGGACATGGGTGGAGTCTTGCACGGCCTTGGAAAAGCGCAACAAGGGCGAACTATCATGTACCCCTGGATGGCGTGCACCTCTCTGCCGGATCCCGCTGGCGTTTCGTGCCCACGGCCAATCAGAGGTGAGATGGTCCATGGCCTGTCATGCGCGACCTGCTAACGTCGTGGCAACATGAGCAGTTTGCCGTTTTGCCTTGGGTGGTGTCGTGCTGTGCCTAGGTAGCGTCGCATGGCGAGCCAGCAGCCAGCCTCTCAGCACCGAGACTGGACTGCGTGCGTGAACCATGGTCCCCACTATCGTGTCGCAGTAAACTGGGTGCATTTTGTAAGGCGATCAAGGTGATCGACGGTATCCTTGCTTCTGCCCTCCAGCCTGTGTTTCTCTGATGCCTGATCAGCCCTGCCACTGATGCGTTTGCCCGACGATCTCCCTCTGACTGGGCGGGCAGCGCGCCCGCCTAAGATTGGAGTGCGAATCGATCAGCGCTGCCACGCAACCCGGGCGCACAAAGTGCGGGACATGTCGCGTCAACGGCATCCGATACAATTCAGGGTCCTTGGTCGTGATGGTGGTGCTGGTGCTGATGCGCGACGAGAGGATGGCACTTGCAAAAGGCAAATACGAAAGTAGCCTCGTAAACCTCCGACGCCTACTATTGACCTCCGTACTAGGTAGGGCGGGCTCGCTGAAAAAAGAAAGGCTTCGGCCCGACCGAGGATACGACGCTTGCCAGAGGCTGAGTAAAGCATTTTTTTTTTCGCAACGCGAAACTCGCAATAAAGTTGTATGCCGAGTGGGGAGGGGTGAGCCACACGTCCGACTTGATGCCTGCTTGCTGGCTGTCGAGTGCCGCCGAGATGCACAGCAGCGTCGGACAAGTCAACGACACCGCCTCTTGCGCCTAGGCCTGAAACATGTCAATTTCACCTCTGCCCTCTGTGCTCTCATCTGCGACTTGCTAAACACTACCTTTGCCCTCCGTCGTCAGCCGCAATGCCCTTTCCGCTTTCTCGGGACTGTCACGTCCATTCCCTCGCCCGTCTTTCTGGTCGCCTTGTAAGGCGTTGACGAAACACCACGGTCCTGTCCTGTCCTGGCCTGGCCCTGATGCCGGCCCCTGCTGCATCGTCGCTTCGCTGTCTGCTCGTCGCTTCCCTGTATTACCGTCGCTTCCCTGTGTGCTCGGTTTGTTTACGGACCTCGCGCCAGCTTTGGTCACATGCGCATCAACACCACCCACGCCCGCTTGATACATTTTTTTTCACCTTTGACATCATGCCGCAACTCAGTACCTGTCATGTACTAAGAAAAGTCATCTCCATGATCTGCACCGGTATGATGAGTAGTAGCCGCTGGAGCTGTCCCTTGGCGGTCGAGACACCTGGACCGCCAGCCGAGCCAAGTTGCTGTCGCCGCTGTAAAGGGGGCGCATCCTGGGCTCTCCTCTGCAATGATCCTTGTGAAGAGTTGGGTTGCCAACCGGTAGCTTCCTCGACTGCCTCACTTCTGGCCGGCGATGACTTCCGCTGACACGTCTCCCATGTGTTTCACCATCATCAGAGGCAGCAGCATCGCATAAGCTTTGCGACTCCATCACGGAGCTTCGGCTTCGGCGCAAATATTCCACCATCGCTTTTCAGAACACCATCTTACTTGAGACCTAATCACCATTGCGGCTACCGCTACCTCCGCTTCCTGACATGCGCACGGCTGCCACATAGCGCGCTCCAGCACCCCGCTCTTCCCTCGCACCCCCGCTACCCATCCGAACCATCAATGCCATCTAGTAAATTTATCGCCGGCCTTGTTTTTCTCTCGGTATTACCTCTGCTGTTTCTTGTCGCACGCTACTTTGCGAAGCGCGCGAAGCTCCTCAAATGGACTATTGACGATACCTTCCTGGCCCTAGCCTTGGTATTGCCCCAGCATCCTACTGCAGGTGCCTGGCTTATTGACATAGGCGCCAGCTATGCCAATACGTCGTAGTGGCTATGCTCGTAGTTTGCATGTTGCCCCTTGTGTCTACAGACTCTCAAGCGCTGCTGACTCAAGGAAGCGATGGCTGCTAGTCTTGTCCACCAGCACATATCCGCAGCTACAACCAACGAGATCGAGCTGAGCCTGAAGGTAGGTCCAAAACCGTCTGCTCGCACTCAGTACTCACGCGTACAGATTCTCTGGCTTTTTCGTATACCACTGACCGTCAGCTTGAACCTGACCCGATGCGCAATCTTAATCTTCTTCATCCGGACTCTGTACATCAAGAATTACTCCAAGTTCAGACTTGTCGGTACTGACTCATATGCCACATCTCTTTGCTGCAGAATGGCCGCTTTTATTGACCGAGCTCATAGCACACATTTGCATCCTTGTGGCAATCGGCATGGGGCTAACCTCTCTCATGGTCACGTCGCTGCATTGCCGTCCCCTCAAATACAATTATGCAATACCTGCCGAGAACCCAAAGCATTGTTTCCGAATGAGACCTTTTACAAGCTCTATCTCAATAATGGGCATTGTCTTGGACGGTCTTATCTGGTACCTGCCTCACCGTGTGGTCTGGAACCTAAAGCTTCGCACCTCTCACAAGCTCGCAGTGTCAGGCATGTTTGGTTTTGGATTGTTGTGCGAGCATTCAGACGCGAGTCGGTGTAGCTACATGCACAGCTAACAAGTCAACAGTAACATTGTGATCGGCGCTCTCCGTACTGACTCGATTGCCGATGTCGTGTTTCACGGCGACGTTACATATAATCTAGCAACCACATTGATGTGGTCAATTGCCCGGATAAGCACTGGGATAATTGTCACATGCTGTCCACTGTTGCGTCCTCTTTTCGATACCCTCCTCCCACGCAAGCTCATCCACAGCACCCGTATGTCCAAGTCTACATCGGGGAATACGCAGGCCTCCAAGAAATCGGTGGGCACGAAGAGTACGGTGGGCTTACATACTTCGCAAAGTATCCAGGTCCCCCAGGTAGAGCAGAGCAGAAGCGGCTCGATAACGGTGACCACGAGCATCGCTGTCCAGAAAGGTGTGCATCTCCCACAATCACCAGTGCATTGCCACGATGGACCACTCCAAGTGTGGGGCACATCATTTGATGTCGAGCAAGGTCCGACAAGCCGTTTGAAGGATCGGATATACGGTCGTGAGAGTTCACCTCCTGGGTTTGGTTGCGAATATCGTGACAAGACGAATACCGTTTAAAGTTCTTACCTCGAATTCTGCATTGCGCGTTATTCTTCCTCATGTCGATGTAAATGGCCTTTCAAATCACTCTAGACACTTTTCTCCCATCTCCTGGTGCTCTTTCATTCTTCAAGTGTTACGACAAAGCTGGACCAGCCAGCCGCCGATAACTGAGCAATGCACTTGCCCCGCAAGGCCACAACCTCAATAAAGTCCCGGTGAAAGCCTTTTCCCGGCACACCCAACTGTCCCCTCTCGTTATCCCCAGCAGCAAACACCGCTCTCTTTTTTGCAGGTCCAGTTCCAGTCTCCGCAGCCACAAGAACATGTCCATGCCCAATAGCGACATCAAACACACTCGCCTCCACCCCATCAATACACACCACAAGACACTTTACATCCTCATCCTGCTCGCCCTCGACCGTAACTCCCGTCCTCGGCCTAGTCATGTCCGCAAGTCCGCCCAGGACGCCTATTTCTCCCGCGGACCCAGGACAAGCCTGACCCCAAACGAACAGCTCGCCCTCGGAGCTCAACGCCGCGCTCATGTACCCACCCGAGACTACTTTTACAATACAAGTTTCCGAAAGAAAGGGTACGGGCCCAAACTCTGATTCGCCGTCATAAGGCCGACCCAAGCACCGCTGATAGCGAGCGTCTCTGGACCACGTCGACACGCGCATGTCAGCGTCTACCAGCGTAGTGGTGGTGGCGTTTGTGCTGACACAGTTTGACGTATCCGGCACGTCACACGGGAAGGAAATAGTCGTCGTGGTGTGTAGGGAGTTTGGGAGCGTAGCCGCGGAGAGGAGGTCGCGCAACGCTGACACGGAATGTACATGCGCCATTTGACATTTGCAGCCCGCGGAGCTGGCGCTGGCGCTGTGGACGTCTCGTGCTGCCTTATTGTTGAAGCTGAGTAAGAAGAGTAGCACACTATCGTCGCTTAGCATCTTGATAGCTGCGATCGTCGGCCAATCGCCTTGCACACGGTAGCTTTGCACATGTGGAACGCCATCTTGTAGCTCCAGATCCGTGGCAAATAGTACAACGGTCTGGTGTTCTTCTTCTTCTTCTTCTTTTTCTTCTTCGTCGTCGCCATCAGCAGTCCCATTACTCGTCGTCGTCGTCGTCGTCGTCGTCAGCACATAGCCCCTCAGGCCATGCTGCATGGCATCCCCGAAGAACGTGACATGGCGCCCATGCCCTTGCTCCTCTCCAGCACAAACGGCAGCACAAAGTTTGTCCTGCACGTCGCATATGTGCGCTTTTTGCCGTGCGCTGAGGCCCGTGCCTGAGTATCGTACTTGCCGACCTAGACTATCGGTATATGCTGTTACGACGTCACACCATGATGACCACAGTATGCTTACGCTTACGCCGTTTGCGCTTGGAAACGGAGCGGTGCGGGATACTAGGGTGGGATCAGGGCTGTTGTTGACGTTGACGTCGTTAATGTTGACGTCGTTAATGTTGACGTCGTTGATGTTGATGTTCTTGACGTTATTGTTATTGATGGTATCGTCGTTGCACAGATGGTGCAGCAAGCCAAACGAGTGGACGTGTTGCATCATCGTTACATGCGTTACATCCGTTCCACGTGCGCAAGCGACGATTCGCGAAAAAGAAAAGAAAAGAAAAAGTTCCTCTAGAATGAAGGGAGAAAACGTTTGCGCTGGTCTGGGTTGGGCTAGATGCGGAACCAATCAGTACCCGCGGATGGGCTTAGGGAACCTTCTCCGGAGAAGCAAGACGAGACGAGACGTGGGGACGGACGGATGGGAGTGCTTCTGTCACATGGACACGCGTGTGTGAAAATTCAAAAGCGTGTTCCTGATTCTCGGCGCAATCTCCCAATCCAGAGCTTCATTTTCCTTTTCATTTTGACACAAACTACGCGACGCGAGCTTTTTCCTTCTCCGCTCCCTCTCCCCCTCGGTCCTGTTTTTTCTTCTTTTGCTCTTCTTCTTTCTGCCCCGAGTACACTACGCGACGCGACGCTAACCCCCGCATCAGATTTTTCTTCCTCAGCGATACGAAAGCTCGCGTTGATAGACAAAGTCGTCGCCTCGCCCTTTTCAACCTTCCTCTCCCCACATCTCATCACATCAACACAAATAACCCTGAAATAGCACCTGATCGCAGACTTGACGTCATGAAACCAACTTCATGGGGTAGGGGTAGGGGTAGGGGAAATTGCATGTGACCGGGGGGGGGGAGACATGACCTGATTGATATTATTTCACCTGATTTTTTTTCGTTTTCTTGGAATGTGCTGACTCGGGCTTTGATACTCGGGTACTCGGTGCTCGATACGAAATAAGCGCCCACGGTGGTATGGTATGGTGTGAGGGTCGTTTACCGGGGCAGGATGGTGCGTGTTGGATGCTGGATGTAGGGATGGATGGACCCCTGTCTTGGATACGCGAGTCCCGCAAAAAGAAAAAGAAAGAGGAAGGGGGAGGGAATTCTGGCGAGAGACTTGTTTACTGCGTTTGGTTCTACTTTCGGGTGCTCGGGGTATTTTTTTGGTGGTGGTGGTGGTATGGTATCTCCACATCTGGTAGGTAGTATCCAGGGGTTTTTTCTGTTCGTCTGTCTGTCTGTCCTCGTGACCTTGAGACGGGCATGAAGATTTGCCAACACAGAAACATTTTTTCCTAGTTTTCGTTCTTTCTCCCCTCTCGCTTCTTCATTCATTATACATCTTCTAAAATCCTCTACTAGCTAGTAGTCTCAGACTAGAGAATCTTCTACCGCCGGCCAGCCAGCCCCCCTCATGTCCAAGCGCTGAATTAAAAGAGAAAAAAAAGAAGACAGAGCGTTTTCGGCACGGGACCCGCGTAGCAGGACTAAACTGCCAGCATTCTGCGAAGCGAGCTGGGTATTGGAAAAACATCGACGTGAGCAAAAGTCGATTGTCGTAATCCGAAATCTCATGCACTTCTCGCAATCTCCCATGACCTTGCTGGATGATACATCGAGAGAGAGAGAGAGAGATACAATGGTGGTAACAAGTCTGTATCATCAACGTCGTTACGAGACACGAAAAAAAACCAAAAAAAGCCCACCCATAAGAACAAACCATAAACCTGTCTCCCCCCACTCCCACTCCCCCAGCCCCCGCACTCCAAGAACCCACGGCACAACACACCCACCCCAAGCCCAGCGCACAAAACGCGGTGCTTGACACCGAAACCCCTCAGTCCTCTACCCGTCGTCCCATACTCTACTATACGCGTCGCGCACAGCAGGCCCAAGCTTCTCCTCCTCCGATGTCTGCAGCGCCAGACGAGGCTTCCCCCAGCTGCAAAAAGTGGCGTTGGAGTAATAACCTGTGGAATTAATTATGGTGTTGAGGTTCGTGCGTAATGTGACTGCTGAGTGAGATGGCGAGGAGGGTGATGGGTTTGTGAGCGAGTTTTGCTGTGAGGCGGGCGTTGACGTTGGTGTTGGCGGCGGGGGAGGAGGAGATGAGGGATTCTTTAGAGGGGTGGGTAGAGGGGCTTGGGACTTGGGGCAAGGGAGGCGGGTAAGTATAGCACGGAGATTTGTGAGGGCCATTGTGTGGGTGCGGTAGTTTTGTAGAATGTGAGGTTGGAGGAGGTAAGGCGAGGAGTAGTTCGTCGTTGTAGTGTTGATATATAAGTTTGTTTTAGCGCTTGTGGCGCTGCTGCGCCGCGGTGCAGAGGTGGGTCGTGAGAGGTGAGTCGTAAGTCGTGATGTCGCAGGCCTCATCCAACTGTTTGCTAACCGCCATAATCTGTCTCGTAGTCTCATACGACTGTATCTGAAGGTACTAAATTGCGAGGCTGACAACGAGGCGTAGTTTGATGGTAAGAAAGTGTCACGGTTTGGGGTCTCTGCTGCTCTGTTCTGCAGTCGCAACTCACCTTTGGAAAGGGCGCTATGCCTATCTGGGCTAGTGCTGTTTACGGTCACTCACCCATATATATTGTTTGTAGCTTCACACAATACAACCTCAGTTTAATCCTTCAATCCTTCCTGCACGCAATCCTCGACAGAAAGTATCTCTAGCTGCGGTTGGAAGTGGGTGATGATTTTACTCTGTCCCCAGTGCTCGCATCTGTTGTGCGGTTTGTTCGCTGTGTTTCAGTACGTGTACTTAAAGGAAAGCGCCTTGCAGAATAAGCGCCCTCATATCAAGGTCACTCTACAGATTACGTTGCAGAAGAGGTGGTATCAAGCACGATGATGTAACTTCCTCTATTGTTCTGTTTATGGTCAGAGTACATCCTTTCTGATCGCTTCAGCGATTATTAGCCTGCTACTTGTTGCTTCCTGGTCATATGAATATCTTTAGTTGTTTTCTGCAGCTATTTTTGAACGCTCTGTTACTTCGCTCCTATTGATGGTTTAGCGAAATTTTCTTCCTTCGCCTTGAATGCAACGGCATGCTCGCTCTCCAATATGCGTACTTGTTCGTCTATGATACTGATATCATTAAGCACGTTTTGACCGCTGCGCATAGTTGACTTGAACCAGGTTGAACAGCTGTTCTTCGTGCAGATTAGCTTGTATGACGCGACATGTTCTTATAAAGGAACACGACATACAAGGTTCTTGCGTAGAGTCTTCTTAGACGAGGACTGAACTCCGTGGCGGGCGGCAAGGAAAGAGCCTGCAGTGGATGTTGGCTTCTGAGAAGCAGATGCTGGTTTCGTCTGAGCTATAATGTTTTAATCATTAGTGTTTAAAGGATATTATAGGGTTAGAAGGGGGCTAGTAGAGAAAGTTATCGGTTATATAACCTTATGCGACCGAAGATTATCTATTAATGTAAGAGAAGAATACTATAGATTTAAAGTTACGGGATACTATATTAGCAGGTGAAGGTAATATTAGGCACGATTTAGGCGCATAGGGCGTGTAAGTGTTGAAACGGCCTAAACAGCAGACTTGGCAACAATCAAGCCGCTATTAAGCACTTGATTGATAGGCTTAAGGCTTAATTGTTTTATTAATTAAGCCTCTCTTATAGTAAATTATTAGTTAATTAAGCTCCTAACTAAAGGCTTAATTAATAGGCTTAATAGATACTTTTTTAGTGTTATAGTTAGCGTTATGTTACACGGGGGGGTATGCTATACTTCTCTGGACCTGATCCGGGTTAGGGCAGGCGAGCTATGCGTATAGCTA
>JARBXR010000128.1:45565-81801 GCA_029100535.1 Stemphylium beticola | reverse complement strand
CAAGCTGCGCACCATCTTATCAAGCTCCACTCGAGCCAGCTAGCCGGCTTGACTTGACTTGCTTGTTGGAAAGTCTGACGATGAGTCTCGAGGCTGTTAGATCTTCCGCTCAACCGTTACTACTCGGGTCCAGGGATCCGGACCAAAGATTCTGCTCAGATTTCTCCAAGAAACAGTTGCACCAGCCCGAACCAGCCGCTTCGCACACTTCTCGGCTTCTTCCATAAGCCACATGTTACCGCCGTTCTTGTCGGGGCTGATATCGAAAACATTGACTTGTACTTGAACTTTGCGAAACCTGCCCTTCCATTGTGATTCCCATTCTTCGGAATAGATCTTTGATTCGTTAGTACCACAGCGACCGTTGGGGTGAATCCTCGACCAGTAGAGCTGTAAACAGAGATTGTTCAAATTCAATAGTTCAAGCCTTTCAAGGAAGCGATCAGGCCCTGCTACCCTCCAAGGTTGGAGATTGCGATAAGCTGAGGCGTAATGGCTGTCGACCGAGGCTTGAATCTCGATGTTCCGGATGACATTTTCAGAGATGATAAGTGAGTTTGGTGGCTCGTCATGCTTACCCTCCACATCACTTAGCAGGTTGATAGCACCAAAACTGTATGTCCGGGCGATGACCTCCAAGACTTCGTAACGCATTTGTTCACAAGTCGGCATGCACAGAGGAAGGCCTCCGTGGACGCTCCTTCGATTCCACAAGCGATTACTGTAGTTTCCGATTGGAGTGGCACGGAGCAGAATCTTGTCCCAGCGGAACTCCATCTTGGCATTACCAAGGACTTTTTCGTAGATTTGATCTCGAATCTCTCGGGGCAAGTTCAGGAACGAATTTGAAGCTTGAGACGTCGTTTCGGGGGCCGACAATGAAGCTGGGGCCGAAGTCGAGTCGGTGAGTTTCCTTCGCTTCGAGGCACGAGAGAGGTGAGTGCGAGAAGGCTGCTGCTTCTGGGCCAGCGCCTTGCGCGATGTTGACTTCGCCATATCGAGTCTGATAGAATCCTGCAGTTATTGAAGTTCGAAGGTTGTAGTTGAGAGCAGAATCTCTTGAGGGGAGCGAGGTGGGGGAATTGGAATGGGTGGCGACAGATTAAAGTATGGTAGAGGGGGCAGGTGCGACCCCGGATTGATCACGTGTCAGAACTTTCGCAGACAACTGTGCACTGATCACTTCTCGCGATCTCCGAATAGGTGGTAATCGCTAGATCATTTCATGGCTGCCTGATGACTGAGTGGAAGGGCCGCCTAAATCATCTGTGCATTGTTAGCGAACGGTTCAAGTACTGATGAACTAGGATTAGAATAGACAACGCTTGGCATGGGAATGTCTATTGCTGATGAAGTTTTTGTGATTGATGTTGGTAGATGCAACACTGGGAGTTAGAGCAAAGATACGCTGGGAGCTTGTTCAGTGTTTTGGTTCGAAAATTGCGTGCGCAATACAACATCTACGCTCTTCATCGACGTGGGAATCATGGTGTCGCTGAAATTGTAGGGCGTGGGATCTCGAGAGGGAAAGTGCACAAGGTCTAAGTGAGATCGCACTTGGACTTGACACTGATGTAATTAGGTTCCGTTGACTAGATAGCCTCTGTTTGTATCTAGCATGCGTCAGTCCGGAGAAATGATGGGAACATATTTAGTGGGTTGCAGCTGCGTTGCAGCTTAGTGTGCACGCGCCGAGCTGATGTTTCCCCATGTATTGTTGTCGCAAAGGCAAGAGCATCTCTGTCATGACATAATATCATATTTTGCTCGAAGGTTCCGCTGGATACTGTTCTGAGTGAGTGCGCGGTGAGCGGTGAAAGGCCCGCGGATCTCCTGAGTCCCTTTTCACTCTCACTTTAGGCTCCCGTGCACGGGGCAGGCAGGTGTATATTTCTACGTTGGGTGCTCTCCACCACTTGATCCCACTCACTCACTTACTTCAACCTTTCAGTTGCACAAACGATACGAATATGGCTGAAACAACTAAAGTATCCGATGCGCCTGTTGCTCCAGTTTTTGGGTATGTATCGCAACTTGCTTCCTGATATTCTTCCCTGACACTGCTAGTTCTGTTGCTAGAGGCGAGATTGTTACCATTGCTATCGGACCCGAGAGGAAGCTATACCACATCCACAAGGAGCTCATCCGTCACCATTCAGAGTACTTCCGCACTGCATACAATGGCCGGTGGATAGAGTCAGACGAGGAGGTGGCACTAGACGAAGTTGAAGTCGAGGTGTTCAATCTCTTCGTCCACTGGCTGTATGCGCAAGACCTTCCAAGACACATGAGGTCAATCTTGCGGATCGCGGAGGTGAACGTTTCTCGAGCCGACCCGGCTTTTGCAGAAAACTGGAGCTCTCTCCTATTGAAGTCTTCCGCATTCGGCGACCGATTTCTCGCTAAAGGATTTCAGTGTCTGATTCACAACATATTTGTCGACTATCACTTTGGGAAAGACCGAGCAATCTTTTGTGGTTATGAGGATATTATATGGGCTTTCGAGAATCTGGCAGCAGACAACCCACTCCTCAACTTGGTGGTGGATCTGCAATGCCTGAGATGGAAAGAGACATTTGACGAAGAAGAGGAGAAGAAGCTATTGAGGCCGCACTTGCCGCATAGCTTCCTCCTCAGGATGATGCTAAAACAGGGTACATTGTCGGGTCAGGACAGAGCAAAAGTTGAGATCAACCCTTGCTCATACCACCTCCATGCTACTCCCGAAGAGAAGGAGACGTGCGTCTGGCAGCCCGTGCGGAACCAGTGGGAGAGGTGATACAAGAAGACGAAATTAGGCACCGCTCTACATCTGTTATTTGTAAGGATCAAGGGGGTTGTTTCATACGCGCGAGACACTGCGAACGAGTTTGAGACGGAAACGTGCGATCAAAGACCGGTATTTACTTGTATTTCGTAAGGACCAAGGGAGACAGGAAAGCGCTTTCTAAGACTTGTGTACATGGGTCTCTTGTAAGGATTAAGGAATTTGGTTCGCGGTTGCGAGACACTGCGAGCAACTAAATATTCACCAACATCCAAGTGCACGATATCGAAAAGCGTCTTTGTTCCAGGTAGCCAGCGCTATGACTTTTGGGTGACTGTCGTGCGTGTTAGTAGTGAAAAAACGACCACGAAGACAACGTTCAATTGTCCAACACCGAAAGATATGCTCATCTCGGTGCGCAGCGTCTTGATCGCGGGTGACTGTCGTGAGCGTCCGTCCACTACATCCGCCGTAAGTAGCAGGAACAACCGCCAAGATAACGTCACCACCTCCCACGTGACTAAATTGACAGCTTCTCAAATCAAGCAACCACACCCGGTCAATAGCAGCAAGTCACCGCAGCGTAACAGACGAGAAAAAAAAAAGAAGCTCCATTCGATACTAGGGTATAAGATGAACAAGCGAAAAAAGCCCATATTCCATGTCCCAACCCAATCCAGCTACCATACCAAACCATCGAACAAAACGCCCCTCTTCATCCCGCTTTCCCAGTCATTCCCCCCATTTCCCATGCTGCTAGTCCCAGATATCAGGACGCTCGACCCAGTACACAAACTCCCGTGCCTCGTGTGCCTTTCTGTCCAAGGCATCGAAAGCCGCTCTTCCGTCGCGTTTCGTTACTGTAAAAGTCAAGTTTGGGAGTCGGGCTTTGGCTTCTCTTCATGCTCTTCCACAATAGGACTAGCCTGTATTTCGTCTTCATCGCTGGCTTCTCTCGCCTCTTTCCATTCTGAGCTCTTGCGGCTGATTCGACCGGGGCCGATGGGATCTCGTGGGCTGGCAAGGGGGCTCGTGGGCGTGGCGCGCATGCTGCTGATGCTATCAGTGCGGCCGTGGCCAAGGAGTCCGCTGCGGACGCTTAGGCCGTCTGCCTGCTTGTTTGCGTAGTAGCTGTTGCGCTCGCTGGGTAGCACCGGGGCTGTGACCCCGGAAGCTGAGTATACGCTCGCTCTCTCTGCGTTGACGAAGGCGCCAACGTTGCTCGGCCTGCTGGAGGGCGAATATATTGTTTCGGGGTTGGCGGAGAGTACGCTGAGGGGGAGCGATTCGCGACTGCCGCCGTAATGCGACGAAGGGGCTAATGCGCGCATCGAGGCATTGGTATCTACCGAGTTGCGACGACGGCGCTTCGAAGACGAGGCGAGGGTAAGGATAGACGCATTGTCGGTCAGGATATTGTTGGCGGTGGCGCCTTGGTAGGAATTGGGCTGCTGCTGGGGTGCCAGGTGCGGCGGTATGGCTGACGGGGGCGGTGAAGTCGTCGGAAACTGATGGGAGAAGTGCACGGCCATGCCGTTCGAAGTCGGTGCATTGTTCAGGTTCTGGGCTTGGCCAATGTTCAGCACATTGGAGGGTGCGGCTGATTGTATGGTGGTCAAAGTAGTAGTGAGGGATTGCTCGGAGCCATGGGGTGACGAGAAAGTGCTACCCCCGTTGACGAAATTGCTGCCACCAGTCTCGGCTTTTGAGCGCGACGAGTGGACTGTCTCCGGTAGTGTCGCGACGGTGGGCGCTGTGGACTTGTTGCTCTTCTCGACCCCTTGTCGCTGTCCGGCTGCCGCCTCCTCGACAGATGTACAACTGTCATTCGACCGTATCGTAGCCGGCGTGGATACGGACAGGCTGTCGTCGGGCGCGGGCGCATCCGTGTTGATGTAGCCGGATTCTGGGTAGGGATTGTTCTTCGCGGGGGTTTTCTTGGTGGTATTGCTCTTCTTGCCGGGGGCGTCGGATGATGATGGCTTGAGGTTGGCGAGTCGCTTCATCCAGCCCGCAAAGGGGCGTTTGCGCGTATGGCGATCTTTGTCCTTGGTCAGCATATTTTGCAATACGGGGTAGAGAAGAAAAGCGAAAGCGGTGCAGGGCGGGACGCTTTTATGGAATTGTCCAAGACACGGCTGTGCTGGGCTAGTTTATCGTACCATGGGGTCTCGACGCTGCTTCGGCCGTCGCCATCGTGTGGATTGCCAAATATAGAGCAGCGATGGTGAGAAAGTGAAGGCGTTGGGTTGGCTAGACGCGGGACTCCACGTTCGGTCTCGGTACTTTATCCACGTGGAATAGCTTGGGCGATGGAAGTGCGGCTGTTGATAATGGCGGCAAGGCCAGCGCACGCGGTCAGGTGATGTGGTGATGCTGGCGTGGCAACAGATGCAGTCGGTGTATTTTTATCTTTTTTATGCGATTACAATGCCGCGATTGAAGGCGTTCGGTTTGCGCAGTCGAGGCCGGGCAGCGTGTCTGATGCGGAAAGGGCGAGGGCTATGGGCGGCTTGGTCGTGGTTGGTTGGTTGGTCTGCTACTTGATGTCTCCGGCTGGACCCTTTCCCCAGCGCAAGTGCCGCCCGCCGCACTAAGCAACCCTCTGTCCTTCACTACCGACTTGATTGCGTATGTTCTGTAGATCTTCATGACACAGCCCGCCCAACCTCCCTCCCCACTGCGCACAGGGCGGCCCCAAACATGAGCGGGCGCGGGTCATTAAGCAACGAGCGGGCGGACGAGAAAGCCCACGCTACGTCATGACCCGAAACAACACGACTGGCGCCAAATATGTCGTCCCGAGTGCTTCAGGGCGAAGCATACTGCCCCTGCCCGACGAGGTAGTCGCACAGATCACATCTTCGACGGCCATTGTATCGCTCACGGACGTGGTGCTGGAGCTCCTGAAGAATAGCCTCGACGCGAAAGCGACCAGGATAGAGGCTACTGTCGACTTTGCGCGCGGGGGCTGCATTGTCGAAGATGATGGCTTGGGCATATCGCCCCTCGAGTTCCATGAGGAAGGAGGCTTGGGGAAGTTATACTGTATGTGCATCTCCTAGCGACAAGGTGGATGCATGATTGACATGTATAGGCACGTCCAAATACCATTCAGACCAACCTTTGCTCGGCCGCAATGGCACCTTTCTCGCCTCACTCGCTGCCATGTCTCTGGTGACCATTGCCTCGCACCATCACGAACATCGCTCCCACAATTCCATCACCTTCCATCATTCCAAGACTATCGAGAGGCAATTACCGGCGTCGGCTGGTCACGAGATTCCTGGAAAGCATGGCACTCGTGTCACCGTACGAAACCTCTTTGGGAACATGCCCGTGCGGGTGAAACAGCGTTCGTTGGCGACGGGTCAGAAGGCGGAAAATGAGAGATTGTGGGAGGCCATGAAGCGCGACATCGCGGGCCTTGTACTAAGTTGGCAAGGCAGGGTATCCTTGCGAGTTCGAGATGGCGATAACAGAGTGCTTCTCTCTCTCAATACTTCTGGGTCAAGCGTGATCAAGAATAGTAAGGAGGATGTGAAACCACGGTCAACCCAGCTTGCGTCCCTTCTAAGCGTCCTGACCCAAGCCAACTACATTACCGTAGACGAGTGGTCATCCTGGGTACCAGCATCGGCGTCTACCTCTACCATCTCCGTCAAGGGCGCCATCTCGCTTGAGCCGGCCCCGAGCAAACATGTCCAATTCATATCTCTCGGACTGCGACCTCTGTCGCCCGATTGTGGGCACAATGAATTTTTCGACCAAGTCAATCGCCTCTTCGCGCTTTCTAGCTTCGGCACTGTGGAGGATGTCGTGGACGAACATGAGAAAGTCCAACGACAATCAGACAAACGCTTCAAACACGATGGCTATACCAGCCGGCAACTCAAAGCGAGAAAAGACGTTGACCGATATCCCATGTTTTACCTTCGCATCTCGTTGATGGAAGCCAGAGCGAGCGCGTCTGAGGACCAATTCTTAGGGGATGAAGCCAACTTACAGAATGTAATGGAGGTTATAAACGCAATGATAACGCAATGGCTCTCTGTCCACCACTTCCGACCCCGACAACCTCGCAAGAGACGTGATGGGCCCAGTACAGCTTCTTGTATAAGCGACTCTGGAGAGAGTGACGCGTTGTCAGCACCTTCAAGGGATGCTTCCACAAGCCATTCAGCTGCATCCAAACGTGGCTCTGGTTCTGTCATGGCTCGCAAGAGGAAGCGTTCTAATGGACCAGACTCACATGCGCCACGCGAGATGCAGCGCGGTGCTTTTGCAGAGTGGTCCCGCATCAAAAGCGGAAAATCAAACTTCTTCAACAATATTCCCGCCCGACCAAAGTCGACAAGTCACATGAAGTCTACAGAGAATTCTGATACAGCCTTTCTCTATGCCTCACAAGCTAAAAGGGTTGCCTCGTTCAACCCTGAGCCGATTGCACAGGGTGCGTTAAGCGGATTACCGCGCGATGAGCTTCTCCCAACTGCACAGACACCAAGCGCCGATGACGAGAACGACGACACCATCTTGTGGACAGACCCTACGACAAAGAAGACTCATTTGCTGAACGCGAGGACCGGTTGTGGCGTGCCAGAAACTGAAGCACGCCCAAGCAACGATTTTACTGCACCTACAGCCGGGGTAATCAAAAGGCCTACGACAGGGTCAGTGCGGTTACCGGCCCGAGCCTCTACAGCCGTTACAGGGAAAACACCCTGGCTAGACGATGTACTGCGCGGCTGGGAGAACCCAGTCTTCAAGCCTAGCGAAAAGCGCATCCAACAAATTGGACTGGACGAAGATGGTTCGAGCCAAGGAAACCACCACAGGAATCACGGCTACTCCCACAAAACCATCGACAATGCATTCAGTGCATCCACCACGGCCAGCTCAAGCAGATTCTCAAAAGAGAGCTTACAAAACGCCCAAGTAATCGCCCAAGTCGACAAGAAATTCATACTCGTCAAGATGCAAAACTCGTCACCTGCAACAGACACCCAATCCGACATGCTCGTCCTCATCGACCAACACGCAGCCGACGAACGCGTACAGGTCGAATCACTACTATCTCAACTCTGTGCCCCAGCACAACAAGACGTACCGCCTCCACAGTCCAACCTCTGTCACAAATCGCAGATCAACACGCAGATACTAGACAAACCTCTCACCTTTTCCATCTCAGCGCAGGAAAGCGCTTTATTCACCACACACGCCGCGCGCTTCGCTGCTTGGGGTATCTTATACAACACAACGCCATCCACGACCCAAGAAACCACGCCGGGAACCCACAGAAAACAATGCCTGATATCCGTCACAGCACTCCCCCCCGCGATATCGCAACGCTGCATCCTCGATCCCGGGGTATTAATCTCCCTCCTCCGGTCTACAGTGTGGTCTTGGGCTCAGGATACGCATTTACCGCATTTACCCCCTCCTTCTTTACCATCCACTTCCACATCCACATCCGCATCCCCTCCTCCTCTTCCATCATCTTCTTCCACATCCTGGCCACTTACCCTGTCAACATGTCCCCAAGCTCTACTCGAATTGATCCATTCTCGCGCCTGTCGCTCGGCAATCATGTTTAATGACGAGCTTAGTTTTGCTGATTGCGTGCAGTTGGTTGGGAATCTGGCAGCGTGTGTGTTTCCCTTTGTGTGTGCGCATGGGAGGCCGAGTATGGTGCCGCTGGTGGGATTGGGAGGCAGTTTGAGGGGTGAGGATGCTGGGGGTGAGGAAGGATTTGTAAGGGCCTGGAAGAGGTGGAGGGGTAAGGCTGGATAAGATTTTTTTTCTTGGTTGCATTTGAGAGAGGAATTGAATGTTTCTTTGATCATCGGGCTTGGTGTTTATGGTTTGGCTGCGTAGTGTTGATGGGGCTACACATCTCCACGAGAAGAGTGAGACTGCACACACACATGGTTTAACGGATAAAGACAAGATCCATGCCACACAGTCATCTTCACGACCAATCTCAACTCCTCACCTCACATCTTCTCGTACATCACATCAGAAGAGCCATGCGTGAAATTATTTAGTTCATTTGATAATATTATTACATCATCGGGAGAAGCAAGATTTTCAGCTTCATTCCGATCCAAAGCTCATATCATCCGACATCATGCAAACGAGATGCCAGAATCCCTAAACTCCTTCAGACTCCTCATTACAAGGCACGGATATGAAAGCGCTTAGTCGAAGGGGTTGGTGCGGGTACCCCAGTAGGTGAGGAACATGCTAAGACCGACAGTCTCCAAGACGCGGGCAACAGCACCGATGGCGATGGTGTCAACGGGACGCTTCTCAGTGACAATCTGGGAGACGATCTGCAAAAAGCAATTAGCGCTACACTCTTTCCACAATGCAATATATGCAAGATGACGTACCGAGGGAGCAGCAGAGGCGAAGAAGATGAGAGAACCAAGGTAGGCGGCGCCCTTGTAGGTAAGGGTACCGGTGGCGTTGATCAGAGCACCAACACCGTAGGCCTGGATACCAGAGCCGAGGATGGAGCTACCGTATGATGCGGCGGCGGTGGCGGCTTCCTTGGAGTGGAAGTACTCCTCCTTTGAGTTTGCTTGCTGGGCGCGGCGGTAGGCGTCACCGAAGACGGGGCCGAGGACGGCGAGGGAGACGGCGTGGTTGAAAGCAGTGCCGAGGGCGATGGCAGAGGGCTTAACGGGAGGGAGGTCTGTAAGAAAAAGCAGAAATGTCAGTAATGTTTCCTTCACAGTCTTCAGAGGATGGTATTGCGCAATTACATCACCGCGCAAGCACCAATGAGTGCAGACTTACAGTGAAGAGAAGCCATTGTGGTGATTGGTGATGGTATAGAGAGATTCGAAATGGGGAGGGGTATATGGGTTAAAAAAGTCGAGCTTTGCAGTAATGAACATGCAATTGGGAGGAATGGCGAGCTTCTTTTGTACTCGTACCATCTGCACCTGACATGCCAATGACGTATCTGCCAAGGCCCCACCCATCGTGAAGCAAAGACGCACCCAGAACCTGTCCTCAGCCCGCGCATACATTCGCTGGGCTACCAACTAACCCTAAAGCCGACCTCCTTTCCCCCCAATTGACGTATGTCGAACCCACTTTACAGCCAGGTCTGGACTGGGGGAGGCGCGCCACGGAATCGCATCATTAGGTTTAAAATTTCCAGCATATGTTTGGGACAAGGCAGATAGATGCACATGCAGATTTCCACCCCACCGTTTTGTGCATTCGCGTCATTTTCTTTATTGCAAGGTGGTTATTGGTGATCAGGTACGTCACTGTTGTTTAAGTGGGGGCGGGCAGTGGGCAGTCAGCGCGAAGCTGGGAACAGGGAGCTTGGGCCCGCGCTTCTTTCTTACCCCGTGTTTTACCAGCCTACCACTTCTCTTTGCCCGCCGTCCGCGCTGCAAAGCAACCTTGGAAGGCCAATTTGGCGGCCAATGTCTCTTGCTTCTGGTCTAGCGCTTGCAATCCCCCTCGCCTGCCCGTCCACACATGTCATCAGGTACACCTTGCCTTTGAGGGGCGCGCGGCGTCAGGGCCAAAAGTTGAAGATGCGACATACACACGCATGCATGCACACATACACACACGCCTCTTATCCATCCTTGTAGTCGCTCGCCCTACTGCTGCTGCTGCTGCTGCTGCTGCTACCTACGGCCAATGCGCTCATCGCCAGTGATCTCGTAGCAGCCGCACGCTTCTACGCTCGTTCCTTGCTTTTCCCTTGTTAGGCTGCATATCCTTGCGCGCTTTCGTCCGCGCTATCCTCGACTCGCGGTCATGATGATCCCAAAGAAGGCCTTTGGCCTCGTCGTGCTACTGCTCTTCGCTGCTAGTCTGCTGCTTTTTTCGCGCACTGTCGGACACTCGCTCGCTGAGTTGGTCTTTGGGCCTCATGCTCCGGTTATTCCGTATACGACGCATATCGTGCTGTTCCAGTTCAAACATGGTACTAGTGCTTTTGCTATCAAAGAGGTGATGAGGTTGCTTCGCTGATCATGGGACTGTTGCTGAGTCGTGCTTACAGATTACATCGCGCTTCTTTGGGCTGAAGAAGGCGTGTGTGCATCCGAGTACATATAGGCCGTACATCGTGTCGATAGCAGGCGGAAAAGACATCTCGACTGAGAATCTGCAGGTACGGTTGTCGTCATGTCTAGATTTCTTCACTTGCATACTGACTCTGTTAGAATGGCATCAGTCATGCCTTTGTCCTGCAGTTCCATTCCGTTCAAGATCGAGACTATTATGTAAACGTCGATCCAGTGCATCAAGCATTCAAAGAGGCGGCTGATGCGGTCGTGGAAAAGGCTACGGTTGTTGATTTCCAAAATGGGGTTTTCACGGATGCGTCATGAGGATGAGCGTGTGATGTACAAGCATGATGGCTGGGAAGATGGAAGCTGGGTGGGTATGTAGTCCTCGGCAATCCGATGGAAAAACTCGATATGCGAAGCAGGCATCTTCCAGGCCTGAGGGGATTCCCCGACCCACTGCGTTCTTTCATATCGAAATCGCGTTTAAACTCACTCCACTTCAACGCATACGTAATCACCACCTCATCCCAGCGCCTCTCATCAATCAAGTCGAGTAGGAAAGATCAACATCACAAGATATTTTACCCAGCAAGATTTTGTCAAACCATTTCTGATCATCCACAGAGGAGATGGGAGCGTGCGGGATTTCACCGAAAAGTAGTATGAATGTGACATCATGATACAGATATATCAACGAACCAAGAAGATTTGGATGGAGCTGGCCTCGCGTCGAAACGATATTGCACATTGATACGTTATACATAGGCTACAGAGACCTCACGACACTTCCTTCCTGACTTCGGGAGTCGTTGCTTGCTCGGCAACTACAACATCCTCCACCAAGTCCTGCTCCTTGGGCTGCCTCTTGGGCTGCCTCTTCTTGACAGGGTTGGGCAATTTGTAGTTGTCCACCTCCTCAAAGTAATGCATATCCCTCTTCATCTTGTCCTCAGGGTACACCTTCCTAGGCGGTGGTAATATCCTCTCGTCGAGACCGTCTTCTTGTTCTATGCGCAGCCGCTCCACCATTTCCCGCAGGCTCTCTACACCTCCTTCACGAAACTGCGTAACCTTCTTGACATGCATTGTGATTCCCGGACTCAGACCTAGCTTTGCTGGTCTCCGTGCTAGCGTCTTCGCTGTCATGGCGAAGCGCATATCTTTTGGTCCGTCGACGAGTTCTAGGATGGCGGATTCGGCCTGATCTTCCTTCATGGGCTCAATACGCAGGACACGGGTGTAGCCACCAGGCCTATTCATGTAGCGCTCTCTTATCGGCCCAAATAGCTTGGGTACCATTGTGTTCGGTTCCTGACGCCCTGTCAGTATGCCATTGTCACTTTTTTGTCCACCGCATGTCATACGTAGAATATCTGTGTCGCTCTCCGCCGCGTTGCTTCTGTGTTTTTCTTTCCGAGCGTAATCAGCTTCTCGGCTAACCGCTGGGCTTCCTTTGCCTTGTGCCATGTTGTCGCTATGGTTTCGTGCTTGAACAGCGATGTGACGAGGTTTCGCAAGAGCGCCTGGCGATGCGCCGACGACCGGCTGAGGTGACGGTATTTCATATGGCCGCCCGCCATGACGGGCAATTGGAAATCCTAGGCGGTGAATAGAGTAATGTAGTCGTGGGTGCGGTCGCAGTCCCTCTTGCCCGCGATGTCTGGCCCGCGAAAAGTTCGGGCTGCCGGCGGTGATTTCCCCGACTCCACACCCCTGCACGCCGCTTTCAGATTGTGCAAGCACTTAACACTAATCCGTGACCTAAGCAACGCGTCGCGTATCTTTCTGGCCCTCCAACGCGTTATAAGTGTCTGCCTCCACTCGACTCACCCCTCCTACCCTGCCCTCTCCTGCAAACACTCAACCCACCTTTCATATACCCAGTAGCCAGATACCCTTACGACTTTTTCTAATTCAACATGTTCGTTTTCAAGCGTGGTATGTACCGACTTGCCCTCACCGCCCTCATATCTGTCCCCTGCAAACTTTCTCCATGCTAACAATTGACCCCAGATGGACGCAAGGAACGCGTGCAGTTCGACAAGATCACAGCGCGCGTGTCAAGGCTATGTTACGGCCTCGACCCCGACCATGTTGACCCCGCCGCCATCACAATGAAGGTCATTTCTGGTGTATACCAGGGTGTCAACACCACTCAGCTGGACGACTTGGTACGCCCCTCAACGCATCCCATGCTCCTCCATTGTTAACATTCGACAGGCCGCCGAGACGGCAGCATACATGACCACCACACATCCCGACTACGCCATCCTCGCCGCGCGTATCGCCGTGTCAAATCTCCACAAGCAGACAAAGAAGCAATTCTCGCTTGTCGTAGAGGATCTCTACAACTACGTCAACCCCAAGAACGGCAAGAGGCAGCCCATGATCTCGGATTCCGTCTACAAGGTCATCCAAGAACATGCAGAGGAGCTCAACTCGGCTATAGTATACGACCGAGACTTCAACTACCAGTTCTTCGGCTTCAAGACGCTCGAGCGATCCTACCTCCTCCGCATAAACGGCAAGGTTGCCGAGCGCCCACAACACATGCTCATGCGAGTTGCCGTAGGCATACATGGGGACGACATTGAAAAGGCCATTGAGACGTATGACTACATGTCGCAAAAGTACTTTACACACGCCTCGCCTACTCTGTTCAACGCAGGCACACCATCACCCCAGATGTCTTCGTGCTTCTTGATCGACATGAAGGAGGACAGTATCGACGGCATCTACGACACACTCAAGACTTGCGCTTTGATCTCCAAGACCGCTGGCGGTATTGGTCTCAACGTGCACCGAATCCGTGCCACTGGCTCCTACATTGGCGGCACCAACGGAACATCAAACGGTCTCATTCCCATGCTGCGTGTATACAACAACACTGCTCGCTATGTCGACCAGGGCGGCAACAAGCGCCCAGGTGCCTTTGCCATCTACCTTGAGCCATGGCACGCTGATGTCTTTGGCTTCCTCGACCTGCGCAAGAACCACGGAAAGGAGGAGGTTCGTGCCCGTGATCTCTTCTACGCTCTGTGGATCCCCGATCTGTTCATGAAGCGTGTCCAAGAGAACGGCGACTGGACCCTCATGTGCCCTAACGAGTGTCCTGGTCTTGCCGACGTCTACGGTGACGAGTTTGAAGCGCTGTACGAGAGCTACGAGAAGCAGAACAAGGGCCGCGAGACTGTTCGCGCCCAGAAGTTGTGGTACGCCATCCTGGAGGCTCAGACCGAGACTGGTAACCCCTTTATGCTCTACAAGGATGCTTGCAACCGCAAGAGCAACCAGAAGAACCTGGGTACTATTCGCAGCTCCAACCTCTGCACCGAGATTGTCGAGTACACTGCTCCGGATGAGGTCGCCGTCTGCAATCTGGCTTCGCTTGCTCTGCCTTCATTCGTTGACTACAAGCGCGGCGTGTTTGACTTCCAGAAGCTCCATGAGGTTACTCAAGTCGTCACCCGCAACTTGAACAAGATTATTGAGGTCAACCACTACCCCGTTGAGGAGGCGCGCCGTAGCAACTTCCGCCACCGACCTATTGGTATGGGTGTACAGGGTCTGGCTGATGCTTTCCTCGCCCTCCGCCTGCCTTTCGAATCCAACGACGCCAAGAAGCTCAACATCCAGATCTTCGAGACCATTTACCACGCTGCGCTGACTTCCTCATGCGACATTGCCAAGGAACTCGGTCCTTATCAAACCTACGAGGGATCTCCTGTCTCCAAGGGTATCCTCCAGTACGACATGTGGGACAAGACCCCTACCGACCTCTGGGACTGGGATGAGCTCAAGGCCAAGATTGCTCAGCACGGTGTCCGCAACTCGCTGCTCATCGCGCCCATGCCAACTGCTTCCACCTCGCAGATTCTTGGGAACAACGAGTGCTTCGAGCCATACACTTCCAACATCTACTCTCGCCGTGTGCTCGCTGGTGAGTTCCAGGTCGTCAACCCATGGTTGCTCAAGGACCTTGTCGACATGGGCCTGTGGTCTGAGAACATGAAGAACCGTATCATTGCCGAAGGCGGTTCCATTGCACGAATTCCCAACATTCCCGAGGAGACCAAGGAACTTTACAAGACCGTCTGGGAAATCTCGCAGCGCAGAATCATCGAGATGGCTGCTGACCGTGGTGCCTTTATCGACCAGTCTCAGTCATTGAACATCCACATGAAGGAGCCTACCATGGGCAAGATCACTTCGATGCACTTTGCCGGATGGAAGCTCGGTCTTAAGACGGGCATGTACTATCTCCGTACCATGGCCGCCTCTGCTCCTATTCAATTCACTGTCGACCAGGAAGCTCTCAAGGTTGCCGACACCAACATTGCCCGTACTCTTCCCAAGGTACGCAAGCAACCTGGTTTCGTACAGGAAGCAATCCGCAGCTCTCCCGTCACAGGCTCGCAACCACGCGCCAACCCACAGCCAATGTACGCAAGCAAGGAGGAACCCGCCGGCGAGAATGGCGAAAACGGTGTGCCCGCACCGGCCGTCACTCCTCCAACGGAGAACAACAATGCTCTCGCGAGCAAGCCCTTCAAGGCTGATGTTGAAGAGGGCGAGAGCCCAAAGATGGTCGCCGCTGACGCTGTCGACAAGCCAGATGAGGAGGTCACGAACAAGGCTAAGCAGGAAGAAGACTCCAAAGATGATAGCGAGGCGCGCGATGGTGACATTTACGCCGACGCCGTTCTTGCGTGTTCGATAGAGAACCCAGAGTCTTGTGTCATGTGCAGTGGTTAAGCGACGCTATGTTGACAGAGTGGAGCCCAGCACCTGGTGTGTCGCTCGACGCAGCTTTTGTTCATGGCATTGTTTTTTTTTTGTATTCGTTTTCACGATTGGACATATGGGCTTTGAACGTAGTCGTCACCGCACAGAAAGAAAGGAGGCAAACGAAGTTTATGAGTTTTTGGAAATGTATCTCGCGTTATGTTCATGTTATTCACGCTGTCACTCTATCCGAATGAACATGTTCTTTTACCATAAAGCAAATCTCGTTGACCTCATCCTTCAACCCCACTTCACCCCTCGCTCGCCATCCTTTACCCCTATCAACCAACCAATTCAAAGCGCCTTCCTAAGCGCACTCTTAAATGGAATAATCTGCACCTCGTCCAAATTCCACACCCCCTCCGTGACATAAACATCCTTCTTCAACCGTTCCAACACTTCCTCTCTCGTCGCCGCGCCAATCAAACACGCTGATCCTTTCATCGCGGGGGGTCCCGTGGAAGATGGGTCGATGGGGGAGTGTAGCATGGCGCCTATATGTGTGTGTTAGTTGTCGTACTATTAGACTACTGGGGCTGGGTTGAGTAGCAAGAGATATCTTGCAAACAACAACTGAAAAGACGGTGGAGAGACAGAGAGGGAAAAAGAGAAGAAAACAACATACCACCCCAAAGCCACATATCCTCCCTATCCTCCTTCAACCCTTCCAAATGCCGCGGTCGCGCAGCCAAACGCTTCTCCAGCACATCCGCGTGATCGGGGACAATGACAAGCCATTCCTGCAGCGCAGGAGGCGTCGTGGTGCTTGTTGCCGACGACGACATGCTGCGGTGTTGGCGGAAGATGCTTGCTGCTGCTGCTACTGCTAGTGGTCTTGCGGGGCGCGGGAAAACGGCGGAAGAAGGCGTACGTGGGACAGTACGTGCGAGGGTTGTCAGAGTTGTTGGTGAGGGTGGGTTGCAGCACGATCTCCAGACGAGAAGGGTAGACTGTGCGCGGGGGAGGAGGGGCATGTATGCCTCTTCTCTTCTCTTCTCTTGTTTTCTCTTCTCTTTCTTTCTTTCCTTATCGCGGGTTCGGGGGTCTTGGAGTAAGCGATTTGTAAACTAGATGTTGCAGCAACAGAAGGAGGAGGCAGGCGGAGTGGGGAAAAGTAAAAGCGTGCTTAAAGCCTATGCACGTGTGACAACGACTCTTATATCTGTTTTTCTCCGCGTGCGCTGTTTTATGGGGTTAGTACTTGTACTTGCAAGGGCGTGGCGTGGTGTGCGTACGTGTTTTGTGGTGGTATAGTGGGGTCTCTAGAATGTATGTATGTATTCGATGTATGTATAATAGGGCGTGAAGAGTTAAATGTGGGGAAGCTTGCACGCACGCAAGCATGGAGCTTTGCCCCGCGGCCCGAGGAATTCAAACCGCGGGTGCGCGGAACGTGGGGGGGGAGGGGATGGGCTGTCTCGCGCACACCATCTACACGCGTAGAGTTGCTTATGTTGTGAGGGAAGATCGAGGGCAGGAAAGTTGTTTTGTCGCAAAGGGGTCGATTTTTGTCAAGGATGAAGATGGTAGTTTAAAAATTATGTAGGTGGATTGTAAAATAGACTGGATTGGTATACCTTACACAACAAACTTTAAAAAAAAAAACTCCCTGTTAATGCTATACATATTCTGCCATCTAGTCTTTGTTCATTCGAAAAGACGTGAAAAACGTGTCGAGTAAGCCGGCGCAACCTTCCAAATCAAACCCTTCAACCAGACGCCTCCTTTCTTCTACCGCGATCACTCGACCCCGCCTCATCATCATCGCTATCGACTCCCAGCGAAAAGGTAGAGTCGTTATGTGGCTCGCGACCCTTCTCAGAACCCATATGCGCATAGCCATTTCCAGCTTTCTTCTTGGGCGCTTCATCTAGGTCGTCGAGTTCGCGCTCGTCAAAGTCCGCGGCCTCAACATCCTGTCTCCGCTCTCGGCGCCGGAAGTTGTCGAGACCCATACCTGTGAGGAGGGATTCCCGGCCTTCATCACCGCCGTCGACGCCTTTGTATGTGCTGGCCTTGCGGCGGCTGCGCCAGAGGAGGAATGCGCAGAGACAAGCGACAATGATGGCTACGACGAGAGCAGTCTCTCCAGAGCGTCTGTAGGCTTTCCACTCGGCTGCTTTGAGCTCTTTAGTCTTGTCTTCTTCGGCCTTGGTGGAGTTGGGGTGGTCGCCGACGCTGGTCAAGGGACCCTTTTCGCCATCGATGAGGCTATCTGCGGGAGCGCCGCCAATGGCTTCAATGCTGACGCCAAGGAAACGGTCGAGCATGTCTCTGGTACGGCGCGGGTAGTCGAAAGGTACCATGTGGCTGGAGTTGTAAAAGACGACATATGTGAGGTTACGCGCTTCCTGCCAGGTTCCGGCAGCCTCTCCTTCGAACATCCAGTCTTGCTTGGCGTTTTGCACGCCGGGAGAGGCTTCAAATCCCTTTCCGCCATTCCACTCGAGATTCTCAATCATGGATTCTGTGCCGACGTGGTTGCAGATGAAGTCCTTGTCACCGGAGAACAATAACACAGGAACCTGTTCGATAAGCTCAGGGAGAAACTTGACTGAAGGCTCACTCTTTTTCGCGCGGAAGTGGCCGGAAACAGCGCCGTTGCACTCTTGCCAGCCCGTCTTCTTGTCAGGGTTGATGTGAAGCGCCTGAATGACGTCGGGTCGGCGGAGGTAAGGAGTAACCTGAGTCAGATCCGGGGGCCAGTTCATTCCACAGGAAGAATCGTCGCGCAGACGAATGTCGTACATGTTGATGCACTGGTTCATCTTATCTGCCTTGGTATCCTTGGTCTCTTCCAGAATTCTGACCATGATTTGCTCACACTCGCTGGTGTCGACTCTGTCCATTCCACCCTCGCTGAGCTTCTGTGTGCATATCTTCTGTTGGCTTTCGACGCGCTTTGCCTGGTCTGAATCGCCCTGGATGAGACCATTCTGGTAGGCAAAAGGCAGGTAGGAGAGGTATTGGTCTACAGGCGATATCCAGCCGTTTCCGATCAAAAGACCCTTGAGCGCCCATTGGGTCTTGGCGGGGTTGTTCTTGTTTCGGTTGAGGATGGCGCGACCGATGTATGGAATGTGCTGTCCGGCGTAGGATTCACCAGCAATGTATAGCTATCTCATGTCAGCAACTCAGGCGCATCCACTGTTGTCAAATACTCACATCGTCCTGCGTGTACTCTGGGAACAAGGCAAAGAACTTGTCCAGGAAGATGATCATGTGTTCAGCCATTTGGTCGAGTTCGGTCAGGTAGCTGTCGGTGTTGACGTAACTGAAGCCGGTGCCCACGGGCTGGTCGACGAAGAGCAAATTGGCAAACTCGTCCCAGGAGCCGTTGTTGTATTCAAGGTTTCCGCCTTCGCGGACTCTGTAGGGCCCAACCTCCATCATGGCGCCGTCCATGGAGGAGCAGCCAGGGCCGCCATTCAGCCATAATACGGTTCGCTGGCGGTCGGCGATGTGGCGGTTTTCATAGTGCCAGAAGAAGAGGTTTCCGTTATTCGCCGGGTCAACTTCGATGTGTCTACACACTGGTTAGCCTTGTCGCCGTCCTCGTGGTTGAGTTGTGCTTACCCTGCGTGCATCTTTAGTAGCGGCTTTGGCGCACCGGGCAGATCGGTTATGAAGTAGTCGGCCTGCGTCTTCTCTGCTGCCATGATGCTGGGGAGCCATGATATCGTCGCTATGAGGCCGCCTATTAATGCTGTGCGCCATCGCGACGGGGCATGTGAGGAAGCCATAGTGAGGCCGCGTGTCGGAGTTGGACGCCGCGGAGGATGCGGTGCGCTGTCACTACCTCATGGGAAGATGGAATCTAGTTTGGCGCAGCGACAGGTTGATAATGTGTGGATAGGGCGAGCGAATGGCTGTTACGTGGTAGGATGTTGGAGAGAGTAGGATATGTGGCTACTGCGGCGGCTGACGAGTCCCTGTATTCGGGGTCCAAGACCAGGGGGCTTTGACAGTAATCCTGAGGCACACGGTCGTCCCAGGAAAGAAATCAAAGTTTCAGCGGAATATTGCCAACTGCCAAATTATCACAACAACGAAGAGAAAGGGTTATACAAATTCACTGGTATATAGCGACGTTGCTATTGAGTACTTCTTTGGAGTGTTGTCCGAGCGTTGTTCGCAAGCCAGGAACCATCCAATCACAGCCTGTAGCCCCCCCATTCCGGCTACTCGCACCTCCGCGTCTCGAAAAGACACGCATCGCGCGCTGCATCTGACACGGCTGAGCGTTCACACATGCTTCAACCGTGTATCAACTCCGTCCTAAGGCCTCAGGCTTGCGGGTGGCGTAGGTCGGGGGTTTGGTTACGCGTTCCCGCCGTCGACTGGCAGTGTCACCCACCACGTGAATATGCAGCCTTCAGGGTCTCTCGGGTTAGAAGCAAGGCTTCTTTGGACTATGGAGGCTATCGTCTTCTCGACGCACTGCGGAGGGGGTTCTGGAGCACCACAGCCCCCCGAGTCGGCCCGTCTACTCAAGTCCCGACTGAGCTCTCAAGTCCCGGCTAGTACTACACCACGGAGCCCTTCCAATATTCCATGTGCTAACAAACATTCCCGCAAACGGTACATCTCTATTGTCGTTGAATACTGCGTGCCACAGTGGCGCATGTCCATTTTCAATTGTGCTGGTCATGCATGGCCTGAAGCATCAAGCATGACCGGGGCCTATTTTTGGCTTCTAAAAAAGGTCGTCGAGACTTTTTGCCGAGTCCTTGACGATCAGATCACGCATGCCCTGGTCGGCGGTTAGTTGCATCTCGCTTTCGAGACATGGCATGTTCGAGAAGGCGTACCTCGGGCATGATCGGTTCGCCGTCTTCGTTCTTGACGTAGCGGAACGGCATCTGCGTGCTCTCGTTCTTGTTGATCTTGAGATCTGGATGATCAATGTATGGGATCTTGTCAACCGGGACTGCGCCTTGTCAGCATCTCACACCAGCACCTCGCAAGAGATTGCCCTACTCTTGTCTTGCACACAGATCCTGGTAACCCTCACTGCCGTGTCGGTTGTCATCTGTACCGGGCCCAGGCGACGACCTTGGTATCCCTTTTTGCGCAGCTCTGAAGTCCGATCTATGTGGAACGTTTAGCTGGAACAGTACTGCACGATACCTGTGGCATCAATCACATACCTCTCGGCGGGTCATCTCCTAGTCGACGTCAGCTCAGGCGGCTCGGAGAATTATGGTGAATCGCATCACATGTGCTTACCCAAGATACCACCGAAGAGAAAGATGTCGAAAGTGTCACCGTCCTCTGGGCTCAGGTCCTTGGAAGCCGCCGGATCAAGCAGACAAACTTTGTCCTTCTTATCGGCGTATATCTCTTCGATGCCCCTTGTCTCGACATTGAGGCCCTTGGCTCCTTGGAGGTTTGCCGGCAGCTTCAGAGACGTCGGGACGGAGGAGAGTAAGAACTGTGCGCCAGAAGCATGAGACTCTGCAGCAATGGCAGAGTACTCCAACGAGGACCACTCCTCCAGCTCTGGGTCCAGGTGTTCGACGACAAAAGTCTTGCCGGCGCTTGCCATTGTGACTGTGATTGGAGGTGGAAAGGCTCCCGGCTTGTGTATATTTTTGGCGTGAGTTTCTACTGCAGCTGCTAAGCGACGGCGATAAGGGGCGGGGCGTCTTGTCTGCACACTTCAGGTGCGTTTGTTTTGTGTTCTGGATCGAGAGTCAGATTCGGAGCCCTGCAGTAGTAGGAGAATGACCGTCAGGGTTTGATAATTTCTGAGACTAGTGAAGTGGAGTAGCCTATCACGAGGGCGCGAGCATGCACCATTACAAGCGGGGGAAGATGCTCGCGCAGCCCCAGCTAAAAGTGCATCATGATACAATTGAGATGACAGTGCTCTACGGAGCCCGTTCCATGTGACGACGTTGCACGCCGACGCCAATGGCAAGGAGAATCGATGATACCATATCTATCAAGGCAGGCCCTGGCGATCAGAGCGGCGCAAGAAGCCAATGATGTGTACGCGTGACGTTGTTCGGATACCAAGTGTGGTAACGCCTTGGGCAATCCATCGTTTGCATCCCACGGGCACGCGTAAGGGCTAGGAAGCATGGTTTCGCGGCAACGGCTTCGTATCCCTGGATTCCTTGTGTCTACTGCGTCAATTAACCCGTCACAATCAGCCACGCCTTGGTAATTGGTGTAGTCGGCCCACTCATCGCCTACATATGTGCTGCACCTACCCCTCCTTGGTTCGCGACCAACCCGACCACCAGCGGAAGCAACTGGGAGCGACGACGACACGGATCTCTTTGCATAAAGCACGACTTGTGTGCGAAATCTGAAATCATCCTTCCTTCTCTGCCTCTTGTCATCTGCAGCTCTTCGCTTTGTTGCTCGATTGACTGTGTGCAGCGCTGCGAGCATCTGGAACCTCGGGCGATTAAGGCTTATCGCATAGTCGACTGGATAGAGGGGCATTCCCACTCCCACCATCCTATCCGCCGTTGCAGCAGCAGCAGCAGAAACATAGCCCACAAGAGTCATAGCACGTCGACTGTCGTGTGTTGTCAGGCCGCAGTAAACGGACCACGCCCAAGCTTGGTCGGCACCCAATCGTCACGACGAGCAATCACACCAGTTCACCCTGTCCCTGTCACATAGCCGTTGACAGTATTCGCCCAAAGTAGTCAGCGCGAGCCAACAACGCTCGACTATAAAACAAATTGCGAGTCCCAACCCTTTGCCGTGGAACCGGAAAACAAACCATCCATACCTCTTTCTGCGCCCTTTGCGAGCAGCTGCCCCTCTAAAAGAACGTCGCCCGCCATCGGCACCACCACCACCACTACCACCAACACCAACACCGCCATCATGAACCCACACCAGCAGAACAAGGTGGACATTAGCGTACGTTAGATTAGCCTCTGCGCAGCTCTATTGTCTTTTGGATATACAGCAGCCCGAGACTGCGCAACCATTTCTGCACACAACGCTCGCTAACACAATGCAATAGAAAATGTCGGAGCAAGAGGCCAAGCTCTTCCGCCTCTACGGCAAGCTCCCCAACAAGAAGGACCTCCTCCAGAACAAGCTGAAGGTATGGCGATCCGACGAATGAAACCACGCCCAATTCCTACTAACGGCACCCTGCAGGAGCGCAAGTACTTCGACAGCGGCGACTACGCCCTCTCCAAGGCTGGCAAAGCTGGCGACGTCGGCGTCACCCAAGTCGGCCGCGAACACCCCAATCCCGAGAAGATCCCACACATCGCCCCGCCCACATCCACGGGACAGAATGGCAACGGAAACGCCAACGGTAACGGCAACGGCAATCCCGCTGCTTCTACCGGCGATGTGGCCGGCAGCCCCGTCAAGGAGCACACATTCCTGCATCGCGAGACGAGCCTGAACCGGGAGACATCGGCTTCCGAGTTTGAGAACAACGACGCGCCCCAGGACGCACAGGGAGGCGCTGTCAAGGCATAAATAAAGCCGGGATAGCCCGTATCGCTAAGATGCCTGCCTGCCTACCTGCGCGCTTCCAAATCTCTTTGCACTACCCTCTGGCGCAATTTTTTGGATGGCGGGGTGCCCAAAATGTATCAATAACGCACCTTCCAACGGCCTAACCCTATCGTTTTTTTGGTGTGGGAGTCGGGATACGGCGTTCAGGATAAGCCCCTTTGCCCATGTCGCCTTACACATACGAGTTCCGGGTCTACGAGCGCCGGATGGCCAACGTTTTTCCATGGACTGTGGGTGCTGAGCCTTTTCTTCACTTCCTGTGCAGTACAATTTGTGGGCATGAACGGATGGATGATGGGGATACGTGAAACGAAGCTTCGGGCCGTGTTGAAGTCTTCCAAGATTCTCCTTCACGGCCTCGATTATGTACGCCTTATCCGAGTAGAATTTAGCACAGCAATATGATTATTGAAATGTCAACTCGTCCGAGTCGTCTATTGAATCCTGGGTGCTGTAGATGAACAGGTTATCGACTCCTGTAGACCGGCGCTCGTTCGTTGACCCATTACGTTATTTCCGATTGCGTACCGGTAGGCTCTAGAATTCTTCTAAGCTCAACTCCACCTCCAGATTAGCACGTTCCGAACATTCGTCCGGCTGGGTGTTACACGGGGTTCGGCGATACTTCTCTCGTCCTGGTCCGTACTAAGGCAGGCGGATTATGGTAGGCGTAATACCGTGGAGTTGTCTAGCGCCTAGGTGGGATAGTAGGTATTCAGGTAATCACAATTCAATTCTATAAACGATAGAATAACTAGCTTACAATCTAGGTAAGAGATGAAACTACAAGAGTTAACTACAACGAGAGAAATTATAAAACCTTTCTATCCTTATATCCTTGTTGCTATTTTTGTTACTATCCCGTCTATCCCAAGGTCCTCAGCCATCCTGGATGGCGAGCCTTGGCGGGATGGCACATCACGTGATCTGTGTGCCCTTGCTGATCATTATCCTTCGGTTCGTGCGACAGTTGGCCTCCAACTTCGCTTTCCTGCCAGGGAGATCCAACCTGCTATTGTTTGTAACACTGGGCGCACACCTTATTACCCGAAGCTTAATTATATTATAGTCAATGGATATTAAAAAGTTAAGTATTGTTAGAGAACACTAAATTTATCATAAATAATACAGCGTAATGGGTAACATAGGTGCATGCTTCGCCGGACATCTAAAATACCTAACAAAATTAGGAATTACAGGAGTCTAGATCTAGAGATCTACTTGATGGAATTTCTTAAAAATTTAATATCATGCCTGCATCTCTATAAATTCTATATCTCTGAAGTTTAGAAGCTCTACCTATTTAGAATAGAGAACTAATAAAGAAAAACTAAATTACGGGGATTTGTCAGGACGCAGCCCTGAACCACTACGCCATGCAACCAAAAGGTACGCATGATCAGTAAACTACTGATCATGGTGCAGGATAGTATATATCATCAGCAGGGCCTGACACTAAGGGCCTTATAATTCTTTGCCTTAATTTTTCCCCCTATAATAGGCGTCAATAATGGCGCTAGCGCTAACGCAACTAACTACTTCTATGTAAGGGGCAGTTATAGGCATAGTATTTGCTTCACACTGCAAGAGAATAGTGGAGGATGACTCTGTATTGCTACACTAGGTAGGGTAGTAGGAGATAATAATTCTTGCCCGTCTTCCTCTGCGCAAAGCGCAGATTAAGAGCAGGTACCTTGGCCAAGGCGCGAATGCAAGAAGCAAACATGTTGGGACCAAATCCTTCCAACTGCAGGCCTTCGGCCTGGGTGTTACATTCTAAGTACTTTTGGAGCAAGGTATCAATTCCAGAGTTAGGCTGTAGCCTAAATATAAACGACGTATGTAAACCCCTACGAATCTCGAACAAAACAACTAGAAACCTACGCTTTTCTACAAAACTTAGCCATGTCTCCAACACCACAACTAGCACAAGACCTCTCTATTCAAACGGCGGCTTTACAACTCAACAAGACGAATATCCCAACACAATCACCACCACCACCACAACCACAACCAATCTCGTCCTCTCCTCCATGCTCTACTTCCCCACCCCCCTTCATTGCCCTCCCAACCGAACTCTGCTGGGAAATCTACTCGCACCTCCTGCCTCCCCCCCGCCACGCCATCGAACTCTCAATCTGCCGCTACCTACCAACCTCGATCCTAGGCATGCGCAAAGACATCGTCGTCGACCACAGCCTGGACCACAAAAGGCGACACAAGGGGTTTCCGACGTGGCTGCTAACCTGCAGGGCAGTGTTGGAAGAAGGGTTGGAGATGATGGCTCGGGAGTATGGATTTAGGATGGGCCTGGAGAGGAGAGGGGAACGGGGGATGCACGTGTGATTGAGGGCGTTGTTGATGCTTTTGCGGCTGCGAATACTGCTGCTTCCTCCTCCTCCTCCTCCTCCTCCTCCTCCGCTGTCTCTGCTGCTGCGACGCAGACGAGCCGGGCTTTTGGCTTGAAACGAGGACCTACGGATCACCTCCTCTTCAACATCCTGCATCGCGCGAACGTCCACGTTAAAGAACTCAGATTGCACTGGGTTTACCACGCCGATTGTTCCACACCAACACGCAACTCAGACCTACGAGATGCATTGCTGGAGAAGTGGATGGGGAGGGAGGAGAGGGTGAAGATTCGGGTTGGGAGTGAGGCTGGGGCGTTGGATGCGGAGAGTAGGGCGGTGGTGGAGACTGCGGCGAGACGGCTTGTTGGGGGCGTGGATGGGAGGAGAGTGAGAGTGAAATGGGGCGAGGAGACAGGAAAAGTGGATGAGAGATTTGAAGAGGGGCATTGGATGAGGTAGGTGCAGGTTGTTTGTGTGAAGAAGTGTGCAGGGTGATGTGTAGATTGACAACCTTGTTTAATTGGTGAGATAGATGCGTAGATTGTAGAGGGGACTTGGAAGCTACTTGGACGTTTCGCTATAAGGCGGATTTACTCCTACGAGTTGTGAAAAGCTTGCGGTTAGAAGCGCTTTGATTCACACACTCGCTTCGAAGGGTTCGCAGTCTTCTGCAGCTGCAGCCATCAGTAAAATAAACAACTTTGCATGAGTCAAAAGTAGAAGATTTGGACATGTGATCCGACGTAGTCTGAAACATCCATTCTTGTCAATTCGATTACTCAGTCTCCTTTTCGAGCGCTCTAGTGTTGTAGCTAACATTATGTGAGACAGCGCGTTCAGAGGTGTGTTCTTGCAAAAAAAAAAACAAACATAAATACCTATTCAACCAAGATGGCCAAGGCTGTCACGAACCTTGGAGGCGACCTCTATTCTTCCATCACGCCATTTCGTTACTTTCACATCTACTATTACTCGCTAACTCTATAGCTTTGCAAGCACGTTCAAGGCAACTTTTCTTATATCTCATCTGAATCCGTTCTGTCACATACGAACACGCAATCTCAATCGAACAGAGACTTCCACACTCAACACCTACCAAACCCCACCCATTTCCCCATCCATCATATCCATAGCCAAGCACCTGTCTCCCCCCGACTAAGAAGAGCAAGACTGCCGCCACCAAATCCCCACCCCCGTAGCATCAAGATCGCACTCTTCCTTGGGTGGCACAACCCAGCATTGCAACTTGTCGTTAGCAGCCGGCGAGTAAATCTTAACAACAACATTGCATTTGAGATGGTTGACCATTCCGACGCGTGTGTTGGGTCCGTAGTTCCCGTCGTCGAAAACGACCGTGAATTGGGATTGGTTGTGCTCGGGGTCGTTTACGCCGTTGGGCTGGACGGCAATGTCGGGATCGTTGGGTCCGGAGCACTTGCTTGTCTGGTAGCAGGCTGTTGCGCTGGAGGCGAGGAGGGCAAGGGGTAGGAAACGCATTTTAGGGGGAAGGCTGGGTGGGGTTAGTTAGGGTGAGTGGGATGGAGGAGTTGAGAGAGGATTACCTTCTGTTTACTTGGAAGGGTGGTGTGTATTTTCGTTTTGGGGGTTTGAACGTTGGTGTGTTGTTGTATGGTAGGGACTCTGGATCTGTTGGATGAGTGGAAATACGACCTGTTAAGCATGTCTTATATACTAGCATTTGGGCATTACAACAAGACGACATCGTACTATGCTCGGCATACTGTTTGTCCTTGTACAACAGCGCATCAATCGTGGTCCTCACGGAACAGTTCGATACTACTTTGGTAGCTCACCAATTTTAGCCATCGGAAAGATACACAGGCTGCGTGCAGTTCCGAGGTTCCCGGTTCAAAAAACAATGCTTGTTCAAAGTTTAACACGGACTCTAGACTCGCCTCAGCAGTGCAAATAATGCAGATCCCTGGCTGCATGGCTCGGATGACTACGGATCGTCGCAACGTGAGTCTGAATTAGTCCTTGGTAATTGTACGATTCTATGCCCAACGGGAAAATGATTGATAACATGTAAGCTTATTTTGGTCAGTACCGACTTGCACCAAAAGGCTTCTTGTGAATTCCAAGGTTCTTAGGCGAAGGCAGCTGTGTTCTTTCTTGGCCGGCCCAAAGCTTAACATCACTGTACCTCTCTCGATTAGTGAGTCCACTACATTCGCCGCACTCGTTGTGTGCTTGACAAGGAGCCGTCGAGTCTACTGGTGCTTTTAGCTCGGTCGGTGGTGATAGCGACGGAGCTTACTCCGCATGGCGTTGGAAAGAGAGTAGACGCTAGCAGCTTACGTGGCCGCTCTAGCCTAAGTACTAGTTTACCGTACATTCTAAGACGTGTCACTACTCCGCTATCATCACCGGAGTGGAAAACTGTTTATGCGTCGCTGCAAAACGCTCTATGGAGGGCAGTAGCACTTTTCCCCATACCCACTTCTTGGACTCTGATGCACTACCTTACACCAATCTTCATCAAAGCTTTTCACCGCTATTCAACAACATATTCGCTTGACCGAACTTCTATTTCAGCTCCAGGCTTTACAATAATACTTATTTCTAATCCTAAAACATGTCTTGGACCGCTGTTGGGTCTGCACAGAAAACGCGACACAAGGATACCTTGGGATGTGCAACGTTAGATGTGCATATGTCAGGGTATTGTGTGTAGGAAGAATTAAAGGATTGAAATGAAGTTGTATTGTGTGAGGCTACAAACAATATATGTAGGTGGGTGACAACAAACAGTGCTAGTCCTAGATAGGCATAGCTCGCTAAGGTGAGTAGCCGCGAGGAGGTGAAGAGCAGGAGCAGTAGAGACCCCAAACCGTGACAGCAGAAGATGTAGCATTGAGCTAAGACTAAAATTTGCTTGAGCAACGATCTGCGAGCGACCAGCACTTACGAGGAGCGGAGTAGGTCCGCTATTGTGCTTGACGTGAATATGTGAGGGGCATGTAAGGAATTTACCAACAGTACTTTTAAAACGACAAGTATGCACCTGAAAAATTTACCTAGAACTAAAAATTCCCGCGAGAGGCTAACTAAGAATCGTTTGGAACGATGCGTTAGTTCGTCCCATTTAGTTTGTTTTAGATCACTGTACAGTGAACAGTCCTAGCGCATGTGGGTGTGCGGCGATAAACTACGACTCGGAATTGGTGACATGTGAATACTGAAACCGTCTGCAAGGAAAGAATCGTATATCTACACAACATTTGAATTTTATTATGAGATAGAGAAAATTAAATCCTTATATTCCAACAATGAAGAATGGAGATGGAGGCATTTGCGCCAGGCATCTTTGAAACGTACATCATGTATCCAGTCGACAAAATCTAGCTTGCAAAACTCGTATACCCACACCTCACCCTATTATTCATCTACTTTGAACACGCATCGTATAGCTCAGTCAGCCAGCTGAGCAAGCCCTTTAAACATGATGAAGGCCTTTCTATAGGCTCGCCGGGTATTCCTCCATTTCACCCTAGTTCCTGGCGATCAAAATTGTACCCCGGTAACTCTTGAGGGCTGCTGTAGTTGCAGCCCCAGTTGGATTGTTGGTAGACTGGTGTCTTCGGTTTGGTATCGATTTACGTTTGCTCGGCTGCCATTAGATATGGGTACGCAGCAGGCGGATTTGGTGGGTGCTGGAGAGATTTCTCGTGTCGACGATGTCGGTAGAACAGGAACAGCGCGACACTGATTGCAATGACACCTAGCGGTACTCCGATGCCAGCACCAATGGCAAGACTGTTTTTATCGTCTGAGCTCTGCGGTGCGGGAGCATCTGTTGGAGAAGGTGTAGATGGGGTCGTTGGGGGGATTGTAGTTGGAATAGTGCTTGATGATGGAGATTGGGATGTCGAGCTCGCAGCAGGTGTAGATGTCGCTAATCTAGATGAAGACGATAAGGAGGACGAGGATGAAGAAATAGTCGATGTAACTCCAATGATGGTAACCGTCGTAGGATTAGCTGCTGTCATTAGCAAAAGCAGTTGAAAATATAGGGGTAATTACTTACCCGCCAGAGTGAAGAAGTTCGCCTCATTTGAGCATAGTTCAGAAGGACTCATCGAATCGGCGTAACGGTTGAGACAGTAGTAGCGTTCTTCAACGAGTGGGGTGGCCAGTTTAGCCTCGGTGCCATGTCCGATTCTGCGTACGAGTATCTCCCGAAGATGTACCAACTTCTAGGTGGTGTTAGAGAGGCGGCTGCACAATACCATCGGATGTATGAGTATGCGATGTCCACTGTCATTGGTCGCATGATTTTCCGCCCGATGGTTGAAGACAAGGCCGACATACTCGTCACCAGTAGCGTATGGGAAGATGGAAGAAGAGATAGCTCAGGCCAGCATCTTGTATGCTTCACTGGAGGTATGCTCGGACTAGGTGGGCAACTGACCGGCAACGATTCCCACGTAGACTCGGGTCGGAAGCTCACGGACGGATGCATATATACGTACGAACATGCGCCACTTGGGGTGATGCCGGAGGTATTCTCTATGCATGCCTGTCCAGATCTTGCCGAGTGCGACTACACCCAAGAGCCTGGCGCCAGCCCATTCAATAAGATAGATGACGCGCGGTACATTTTGCGATCCGAAGCAATCGAGTCCGTCTTCTACATGTATCGCATAACTGGAGACACAGTATACCAAGATCAAGCTTGGGAGATGTTTCAAGCGATAGAAAACATCACCGCGACGCAATACGCTAACGCCGCGATACGGGACATGACAATAGTCCCACCGGAGTTGGAGGACAGCATGGAAAGCTTTTGGCTGGCCGAGACGTTGAAGTGTTTCTACCTGATCTTCAGCGAGCCTGACATGATCAGCCTTGACGAGTGGGTGTTCAATACGGAAGCGCATCCATTTCGCGTCCCGCGGTAGTAGCACTTGGGAAGTTAATACATGTATGCCAAAGAAATAGAAGAGAAATGCTACAAATCAGTGAGACTTGAGTGGTTTGTAAGCGGGAACCGTCTATAAGAGCGCGCTCCTTATGAAGGAAGTCGCGCGTATACCTCGCGTAGGTTCCAGCGGCCCGTACATGCAAATGTCGCCTGATCCATATGCAATCTCACAGGTCTGCGCACACTCATACGGCAATTTTCGTTTGTTCTTCGCATTTGAGAATGAGAGTGAATGGTACTTTGGAAGCTACAGATGTGAGGGGTGTAGTTGCCTTAACAAGTCTTTAGCAAAGTGCGAAGGGCCGACCAAGCGGCATGTGCAGCGCTTGTCTCTCGCATATACTAGCACCCCTGTTCGCAGTCAGCCTTAAGCTGCAGATGCGTACAAATTGCGTATGGCTAACGTCCCATTGTAGAACCGAGTATTGTAAACGGTAGAGTGTGGTTACGATGATTGGATAAGTTTCATTGGGAAGGATTAGAGTTCAAAATTTAGTGATAGGACAACACCCTTACATTAATTCTGCTACCGCTACTGGATGCATCACACTTCTCTTTAATGCGAGATGATTGTGGAGTAACATCTCAGGGCTTATCTGCCGATTCTTCACTTACGCCTCATTTCGTGAATCTTACTTATAGAAGGTCTTCTGTCTGGAGCTGAACTTGGACCTCTAGCCATCCGCCTTATCATCGCAGATGTTTACACAGAAGCATGGGTGGACCCCAACGCATGGTAAGACTCCTCCACCGCGAGGAAACCGCCCTTTCACCGCTTCCAGATTTTCCATGGCACCACAGGCGGCATCTCTCACTATTTTCTTCACGTCTCGGTGGGAAAATGGAATCACAGAATTCATACCCCTTCAGATGAGCTACCCACGACGAACCGCCGTTGGTCTCATGCACCATATAAAGGCAATCGGCTTCGATTTCCGCCAACACGAAGACAAGGGCCATGGGCATTTCGAGTATTCGTTCTGCGCGCTTTCGAATGTCAATCCATACTTGCGACCTCATGAGACACCGATCATATCCACAGACAAACCGTTAGATCAGCAACTCACAGCGATCAAGGGTCGGTTCATGTATCAGATGGCCCGCTCTGCATGGTTTATCCTCCGAGAAGAAACCTCTCTCGCCGCAGTAAGAAGGATACGGCATCTAGTTCATGAAGCTCATCACATGTGTATCATATGTGGGATAGACCTTCGTACAGAAGGGTTGCTCTATCGATCTACAACTTGCAGCCCGACATGTAGCATACGATTTCGAAGCGCTGCTCTTGAAGTACGAGTGCCAGGACTTCATCAATCCCTGAGTCCCAGAGCTGCACTCTGGGTGGTTCTCGAGGCAGCCTTTTACGCGGGTCTTTGTGACCACGTACCAACGCCAATGCCCCCAGAGGACCTAGTAAAGACACTTACATATTGGGTCTCTATACTAGGCGCCCATACTGTGTGGGATGACACAGCGCTAGCGGTGGCAGCGATCAAGAGCAACCCTGTCTTAGAGTTGTTCGTTGCATGGAGCTCCACACATTATCGAGGCTGTCTGATTTATACCGATCCAACATGGCACGATACAGGCTACTCATTGTTTCTATTCAACGGGACACCCGAATTGGAGCTCGCGCACGGAGAAAATTGGCTAAGAGGAAACAAACAATCCTTGCTCGTCTTCCATGGCACGACTATGGACCGTCTCTATCCAATCATGTGCGATGGCCTCAAATTCGACTCACATCTCATGCAAAACACAAGGGCGTATGGTCTAGGCATTTATATGACCAACGACAGCAAGGTAGCGTTGGCATACGCTAGTAATATCATCCGGGACCCTCGTGTGCCATCTGAACAGGTTCATATAAATCAGAAGGTGCTCTTGGTTTGCGAACTCCTCCAGTCAGACAGTTTTTACAAACCTACATCGCTTTGCAGTCCACCCTCCAAAGTTTATGTCGTGGATAAGCCTGATATGTTGATCCTCCGTGGGTCATTGTATTTCGATTGGGGCAAATACCAACCATCGACATTGGTGTGGTACAACGGGCACTCTGGGAGTCTAGAACTTGATCTTCCGCGAAAATTATAGTACATGTAAGTTTCTGTGAGACGAGATTCCCTCTTGGTCAGAATGGAAGACTGATGCAGATAAACCCGCAATGGCCGTGGTCATCGCAACTCAAGTCCTCAGCATACTGCGTGTGTTGAAGAACATTTGGGTTTACAAACAAGCGAACCGCCAGATTGATCGAAGCGAGAGGGTCTTGGAAGGCCACGAGGGCTTTAGGTGGACGCTGTAAGTTGCGTGTGTTGGAGAGGACATGTCGAAGCAATCATGGGGTTTAGCACAACATTGAAGATGGCCGGCGCGTTATTGCTGAGAGGAACGCTAATACTTCGCTACGCTATGCTATCAGTCTCATTCAACAATGTGCGATGTAATCCAACTCTTTCGCCGCCTCGGAAGCAGGAAGTCTGTTCCGTATAATCGGCTTCCCTCTTCACACTCTGTCCTCTTTAGCTGGTTCATACTCGGACGTTTGGCCATCAACGTAGAGAGCTCTACCCCATAATCCTCCGTCTTCTTCCACTGTCAACACTGACAGTATTATCCGGCCCAATACTGATGCTCAAACTGCTGTTGTCATCTTCGCTAGGGGCTCTCCTCCGATCGCGGTCCCTGTCACCTCTCCTGTCAACTGCCTGGCTCTTACTCCTCTCAGGTTGGATTACCAGCCACGTCGAGCCCCCGCTGTCGTGATCCTGCTCCATGAGTTGGAGTTGCGGACCACCCCCTCTCTCATCCCCCCTCCGCATCTCCCTGTCGCGGCCTCCTCTTCTCATGTCGCTCTCGCTGAAACCACGGTCGTTGTGACCACGATCTCGACTTGGCTTCGGGGCTTTTGGTGGCGGCGGGGGAGGTGCGAAAAGCGATAGGAATTTTGCTGTCTTGAGCGGTAGGGTAGTGAGTGACTGAGGCAGCGGGAGGGACTCGATGAGGGTAAGCTTTTCGAGGGGTATGGTGGTTAGGAGGGAGGCGGGAAGATCAACGGGGTTGCAGGCTACTATTGCGTGGCGGAGGTGCGTGTTTAGTGCGAAGAAGGACAGGTTTTCTGTGCGTAGTCAGTATTTGCTCCCCATTAGCCTGTGGATATGTGTACATACCTCTAACCTTCCTTCCAGCTCCACCTTCCTTGCCAACCCCCGTGTCGATCCAGTCAAAGCTTGTTATTCTTCCACAGAAGCCTGTAGAGAAAGCGCGGAGCTGGCCCAAGTTGCGCACCTTTTCAAGCTTTACCAGTGAGTTTGCCATACCCTCTAGGTTGGCATAAATGCGCACGATGATATCCAGGGAATCCGCATCTTCAAATTGCTCTCTCAGGTATTCTCGTATGCGAAGGTTGATTTCGTCGGCTAGTGATTCGCCACCTTGTGCTTTGCGGGTGATGTATTTGTCTTGGAACTGAGGAAGAGGTGTCAGAGGCTGCGTTTACTAGCATAGGGTGAAGAGGCCATACCAAGAAGCCATCAGCATCGGCATCTATGAGAACCAGTACAAAAGGCCGTTTGGCCTGCTGCTGTACCAAGGCCTCCTCCTTTGCCTTGGACTCGTCTATCTGACCCTGCATCGTCCGCGTAGTCTCTGCGAGTTCTGCTTGTAACGTTCGCCTCACATTTTGTTCCGAGCCGAGATCTAGTTCGGTTTGTGCGAGGCGGGCCTCTGTCTTTTCGAGCTTGTCCAGCAGTTCCTACGTTGCCATGAGCACAGCTTCATGCCGTAGAATGCAGCGACATGCCTACCTCAATAAGCTCGCATCTCTTCTCCTCCAGGATCCTAAACTGCGACAACCGCTCGCGAAACGTCATCTGAGGCGGGGCTGGCGGGCCAGCAACCACTAATTCCGCCATGTCTCGGGAGGATACTAAACTTTTAGGATTTTCAAGGATGCACAATGAACGACAGACTGGGAAATCTGGGGATCCCAAAGTTTAAGAAGACGCGTTGTTTTGGGCTCCCGCGCGACGCTAGGCTGGGCTGTTTGCATGCATGACTTGGGTGCGGTGATGACGCCGCCGGTGCAAAAGATGGGGACCGCCGACGTAGCCAGGCTTGATTGGCCGGCCAAGTGGAGTTCGTTGGGCTGATACGCTGCCTTGGGGTTGAAGACGACCACATTCACAGAGGGTGCAGAAAGAGTCATGAGTTGGCGAGATGTTTCTTGGTCACGGGCATCGTCTGTGTGGCAGACCTCATGCGGCGCGAACCGCCATGGGTCGTGTGTGAGGCGGCGGGGTGATGGGGACTATGGAGGGGTACATGTCGTGCATTGACCGCCTCCTTCATATGAAACAACACCACACCAACCTTTCCAACCTTTTACGGCTGAGGTTTTAAGCTGCATTGTTTCCGAATACCATGAGCCGTTTATCTAAGACAGGTATCTCCATGAGCTTGAGGTGAGGAGATATTGGCAGATACCCTCTTCCCATTACATTAGCTACACATTTCCAACCTGCAAATGTCTACCATTGAACGTCCCGAAACAGTCTAGTATCCCTCCTTCAAAGTTTCCTCCTTTTTAGACTCTATCATTCTCTCAGCGATCCTTCATATCCTCATTCTCTAGTGGGCCTTCCGAAACACCCTCCGATCTACAGGTGATGGTCAGCAGCTGCGGACAACAATCAGACGAAAGACACCCACCTTTCTGCTTCGAGCCTTTCGGCTATGAAAAGCGATGTGATATAATCCACGTCTTGTCTGTGCATCGCTGTATCCGCCGTGCGGTGTGTGGTCTGTTGCTGGCTACCCGTTTCGCGTCGTCGGCTTGGATTGCCGCGTGCGTGGCGGCTCGGTATGTACACGGGCATAGGGTGGCTTAAGGCTGAGGTAGTGGAACGTTGTGCAGAGGTCGTCATGATTCGTTTATGGCTCTTCAGGGCTAACTTGTATATGAAAAAATAGTGTGTTTGCTGTAGCTCTGAGAGAAAGAGCAGAGGCCTTGCAGCTGAGTCGAGGCTTGTAGTCTCCTTTTATGCGGACCTTGAAGCAATCACACTGAGTACAGGATGAGAAGGACGTTGCGAGGCTCTGCCTTGCCGGGTGTGACAAACCACCATCTTATCTACTTCTGCCTCATGCAAAGACTGCTTGGCTGTCAGCGACACCGCCTCTGCTCAACAGATGTAACATGTCACTTTTTATGGCAACAATCCACTGTGGCAATGTGTTGGGTCCGGAAGTATCTCACGAATGAAGCTCTTGCAAAGTGGTGAGTAGTGCACGTGTTGTCAGCACGTGTTTAGCCGAGATGTTGTCAACCACTACGCATAGTCTACGGCATGGTGCACCGAGCAAACCCACCAGGCTGATGAAAGCGTGCATAATCCTTTCGGGGTGGCTGACCAATCGCAGCCGACTTTCACGGGAGACTTAGGATATGTTCCCGATCCGATCCAGCCTTGCAGCTCCAGGGCCTTCGCCGAGTATGCACATTAAGAAATGGAGAGGAAAAGCTCAGATGAGATATCGAAACACGCGAAGTGTGATTTCCGAAGGCTGAATATGCCAAAGAAGGCGCCCTAACCATTGAAAAAATTCCGTGTAGCACGTTCTTGGGTCATCCGGGGCCTCATCATCTCACCACTCTTTGGATCCGTCTCTTGAGCCCCTCGGTGAAAACATAGCGCAATTTATAGCCCCATCGAGACGTTCACTACTACCAATGCGTCTATTCCAGTCCCGATCGATCTCAGCATGATCATGTAGGCTACATAGCCTTCCAGAATCACCTTCAACCGTAGCGGCTTCCTCCATCACCACTAACCCCC
>JARBXR010000128.1:0-45555 GCA_029100535.1 Stemphylium beticola | reverse complement strand
CATACCCACCCATACCCCCATGTCCATCCTCCCATGCCCCTCCTCAGCCTACCATAGGATCATGCGCCACAACCTCAAGCTCCACCCGCATTTCCTTCTCCCCCAAGCTCGTCACTCCAGTACACGTCCAAATCGGCTCGTGGTCCGGCACCCACTTTTTCAAATTCCGCACCATAATCGCAAAGACCTCGTCGTTGACGGGCATGTGATAAGAATTCAGTCGGAAGACCTGCGACCAGCCTTTTCCGCCTGCATGCTTGAGCGTCAAATCCACGTTCGCAAACGCTTGGTCGATCTGGACGCTGATATCTTCGGGTATGACTCCGGTCTGCGGGTCCCATCCACCTAGAGAGGGGGTCGTTGTTAGTGAGAGGTGTGGAAGTGGTTGAGGGTGAGTGGCGTACCTTGGCCGGCGCATTCGATGCGATCGCCAACACGGACTGCTTGGCTGTACTTTGCTACGACCTTTGCTCGCTCGCCTTTTCCAGGGTATGTGTAATACTGTAGATGAGACATCTTGAACTTCTTTTGGGCTTGTTCTGTTTCCCGCGAAGCAATGTCAGTCCCCGACGTCCTGCGTTATATATTACAACTACACGCACTACTCTACCTCTACCTCAACATTTCGAAACATGCATCCGAGATCAAATCGGCTACATGGTAGGCTGACGAATATCTGCAAGTGTCGCGCCTATCATGCCGCAGGGGCTGGACGCCGAAGATGTAGTGTGTCGGCAGCGCAACGTTCGTTTTCGGCGGCCTTGGCTGCTCCGCATCGGCATCTGGATAGGCGCGGCATCCCGCCGCGCGCACGCGCTTAGCTGAAGTCTCGTGAAACTGAATGCTGTGAACTGTCCTTGTTGGCTCCTGATCTGCTGAGGCAGTCAAAGCATATGGTAAAGCCAGCTGAAGCAAAGGGTGGAGGGGAGGGATCACATCGCTGTTCTGTGTTTAGGCAATGACGTTATGTGCGCCCTATAACCTTATCGCCGGGCCCACGCTTTGAACCTCCTCATAAATAGATTCCATATTGGACGAGTAAGTAAATCCTAGTGAACACACTTGATTGATAGGGTCTTCGTTAAATCGGTATACAGTTTGCGCTGACTTGAGCCTCATCAGGTCAGCATCTCGCCCACAGCTCTCGGACTACTTTGCGGTGAAGCAAGAGAACTCAGAAAGTTCTAGGATGGGTGGCGCACCCAGTGTCACTCTTCCAGACACATCAGCCGCACTGAACGTCGAAGAGTATGCGTCCAACCCTCAGAACCACGGGCGCACTGGCTTTCCGAAACAAGGTGGACAGTCACTTTCGTACTGGCTACAGCAAGTCCGATGCGACCCATTATTGGACCACCGCACCACCGCTGAGCTCCCCCCCCCAAAAGCCGATACAGTCGTTATCGGATTGGGTATCACCAGGACGCTCGTTACAAAGCATTACCTTGAGACCTTCCCCTCGAAAAGCATCGTCGTGCTTGAGGCACGAGAGTTTTGTTCAGGTGCGACTGGACGCAACACTGGCCATTGCAAGCCTGATCAATAGCGCCACTATGAGAAATTTTCCAAAGCGTATGGACAAGACCAAGCCATCAAAATCATGGAGAACGAGCAAGCTACGCGAAGGGCTTTGGTTGTATATGTCCAGGAAAACAACGTAGACTGTGATCTCTGGGTCGGGGATACCTTGGACGTCCCGCTCGAAGACGAAGCTGCGAAGATCACGAAAAATGTCTTCGAGAGGTACGACAGCAGGCGGAAAGGTCGATCATATCAAAGTGGCGCACGATCCTGGAGAAGCAGCCCGTATGTCTAGGATAAAGAGTGCAAAGGCATGCTACGTGTGGGAAGCATCGACGTTGCAGCCGTGGAAGTTGACTGCACACATTATGCGGGAGAACCTCAAGAGAGGAGCCAATCTGCAAACTTACACTGTTGCAGAGAGAATTGTGAAAGGGGATGGGTCCAGGAAGTGGAAAATCCGTACAAACCGTGGGATAATCACCTGCGACACCGTTGTTCATGCCACCAACCACAAGCACTCAGCGGGTCCAAGGCTATCAGTAACTCCTACGGCATCTTGTTACCGGATAGTGCCTTGTTCAGTATCAACCCGCGCTGCAGCGCAGATAGCAACATCATGTTCGGCGGCTCCAACCCAAGGCAAAAGGAACTCGATGCGTGAGTCGAGAGCCACCCCGAGAATTGCACCAATGATGGGCTCGCGAACCTAGAGAATGTGACGAAATATGTGAGGAGATTTGTGGAAGCAGAGTTTGAGGGTTGGAAAGAAGCTGAGGTTGCTCCAGGAGAAGGCTGCGACTACAGATGGTGTGCCGTTTGTCGGTGAGATGCCCGGAAAGCCCGGGCGATGGATCTGTGCTGGTCACCATGGGCAGTAAGTTCGACCAATTGCTATCGACTTCGACGCTAACACCTGCGAGTGGTATGGCACGCGTCTTCATCGCTGCGCCTCGTCTGGTGAAGCTTATGGGTGGCGAGGAGTGGAGTGTGGCAGGATTGCCAGAAGTATATCGGATGACACCAGAGAGGTTGCAAGTGCTTTCGAGCAGGAAGCTTCGGTCTGCAATTGCAGTTATATAGCCATGGTCGTTGGCAAAGTCGTAGTTCGTTGCTAGTAGCTTAAGCGCGGCCTACAACCTGACTCGCGCAGATAGACCCTTTTCTCGGGCCAACGATGCCAAAAATAGCTGGATCAACCACGAGCTGTCACGAAGAGTCATTCCTTCGCTGCGTGTCTGGGACGCTTGCGCGACCGCATTGTCGACCCAGCTACGTCGAGTGGTTCGGCGGCGTAAGCGGCGGTGAAGAAGTGACAGTCGGAACCGTGGATTGCTCGCTGTAATCCACACTTTTTGACAATATTTTCCCAACAGAGTAACTGTGCAATCTCTACTCTGCTCGCCCCAAGGTTATAGAATGGTAGCGAACCCGCAGTGGTAATTTGCTGATGTTGTGACCAACGAAACTATTGGATTTCGGGGGGTGTGGAGATTCGACGGAGCGCGGCAGCGTCGCCGGTGGACTGTTTGTGGTAGCGAGGGAAAAAAAAGCGATATGACAACAGGGGCGCAGGCTTTTTGTGCAACGGTAAGCGGCTTGCTTTGGCGTGATAAAACGCTGCCTCAACCACCAGCCTTGCACCTGTTCATGGGGAATCATGTTCCCACGTAGGGGTTCGTGAACGTGTGCGGGGTTCGCTCGGGCCGACATCATCGCGGCTGCACTTCCATCCAGCAACTTCATCTTCGGACTAACAATGTCCGATAGAAGAGGTACAAATCGAACCATAGCGACGGTGCGGCGTCTGGATCGAAAGCGCAAGACGCAAAGCTCAATTTCTTCTAACCCTCACATCTGAACATTCGCCATGTCTGCTCTCGAACAAAACATCAGTCGGACGCTAGATGTACTGCTGCCGAACATTAGACAGCGCCAGAAAGCATCGTCAGAACCCATCATTCTTGGAATCACTGGCCTACAGGGATCTGGCAAGTCGACATGGGCATCAACTATTGTCAAGCTCCTATCTCAGGATCACGGCCTCCACACAATCACCGTATCGCTTGACGACTTTTACAAGACACACGTGGAGTTGGTTGCACGGCGGGACAAGGATCCAAGCAACAAGCTCTACCGCACCCGTGGACAGCCCGGCACACATGATGAAGCACTCGCACAGAAGTTCTTCGATGACTTGAAAGCGTGTACTGCAGGTAGCGAGCTCAAGATACCAAGCTTCGACAAGAGCAGATTCAACGGGGAGGGCGACCGAGCACCCGAGTCAGAGTGGCCAAGCGTATCACGGAAGCCAGACGTTGTCATCTTCGAGGGCTGGTGCATTGGTTTCCAGCCCGTATCTCCAGCATTCATCGAAGAAAAACATTCACTCGCCAAGGCCGGCAAGCTTACGATCAACACCCCAGCGAACCACGAGATACAGCATTTGGTAGAGGTCAACGAAAACCTAAAGCGCTATTGCGATGCGTTCATGGGACCTCAGCACTTTGACTTTTTTATCCATATCGATACAGACCATCTTCACAATGTGTACACCTGGCGACTGGAACAGGAACATAAGATGATCGAGGCGAAGGGGTCGGGCATGTCGGACGATCAGGTTCGCGCATTCATCGACGGGTATATGCCTAGCTATGAGATCTATGTTGATCAACTACGCGAGGGGTTGTTCAAAGACAAGGGTCGGATGGTAAGGGTGGTGCTCAATCGGGGAAGAAGCATCGAGCGACTCGAAGAGCTATAGAGCTTGAGGTTACTTGCATTTTGAAATGCGGGTCTCGGAGAATGTGTCAAACGCGGCCGCTATGATGCAAGTTCAATCCATCAGAACGGGCGGAGGTCCACAGCCAAGTGGATGAAGGTAATGTCTCTGCGACTGGTACCGCGGACAATGAAACCCATTCACTCAACAGTCCGCCAATGCATTTTGCCTTCCCACGTCAAATAGTTCTCCCTTCGTCTCATCACGATAAGATTTCAGCTCAATCTTACTCTAGCTAACAAGATCACACCCTTCAACCTCAACCCGAACGACCTACGAATCAACCAACAATGACTGGCAACGATCATGAGTACTACAATTCTTCCATTTCCAAGGGCTTCTCATAACGGATAACATACGTTGCTTAAGATGTCCTGAAGAAACTATTGAAGAAGCTACCCGCCGCCGCTCGTCCCATATACCACGGATACTATAGCGACCTCATGGCATCGCGAGCCTGCGTCCAGGGCTCCGCCAACGCCATCGTAACATTCGTCCAGGAAAGCTTTCCGAAGATTGCGAAGGACCACAATAAGCTGGCTTAGACTATGAACGCCGAGATTGATAAGGACTGGCACAGCTATGTCCTTGTCAAGATGCCGATCGTCGCTGATGTGATGGGCGTAGTTTCGGATGATGAGGCCGAGGTCTTGGTGCGGAAGTTGCTACCACAGAAGAAGAATGCTGGTACCACGTCTCAAACTGCGAAGGCTCCCAGAATCGCCAGCCCTGATTCCGAGGCGCAGGAAGCTCCTCTCTTGCTATCGCCGATGCCGAAACTTCCCAAAAGCTTGAACAGAAGAAAGACCCAGAAGACGCTGACGCACCGGAACCATGGAATGATTCGCTATGGCCACACGGTCCTTAGGTCGACGGCCTGGGAGTCATCGACAAAATCCCAAAAGCTCGATAGCCACTGAGAACACAACTGAGCGCACGCGCCGTACCGCAAGCGCAAGCAAAGCTACCACTGATCTCTTTCCCGCTCCAAAAAGTCCCAGAAGCAAGTAAACTGGAGTTTCCCACGGTCTATACACTCCTGATTTCTACATCGGAATTTGGCGCGGTTCTTAAGATCCACTATATTTATGCATACAAGGCAGTACATGCAAGGCCATCGTTCGATGTACTCCCGATTGTTCCGAGCATCTTTTGCCACTTTCCTACAACAGTCAGTATATCCGGCATGTGCAGCTGTGACGCGTGGGATTACTGTTTTACCTCCAATCTCGTAAATGGGCTCGTTTGAGCAGTGACATTACTGGATTGGGGTCGGGTTGGACTGGCGGCATGGTTCATGTTTTGTGGTATGTTTCAAGGGGAGAAAAGATGTGATGGCGTTATTGGGCGAGGGCGAAATGGAAAGTCCAAGTTTTTAAGCAGCTTGAAGTTTGTGTGACGACTTTTCGTTGGTGTGAACCATGGAACTTGGAATGGATATTTGATCATGTCGCTCCGATCGGGTGCGCGCTATTTGAGATGTCAAGGGAGTTGTGAAAGATTTGGGTGGGGAAAGGAATGTCATCGTGATAGCAATACTACCCTTTTCTTTCAGGTGGTAAACCTGCTTACCATCTTCATGGGCAAATGAAAAGACTCACATCTCTGACTTCTCACATTTCCACTGCAATTTAGGTTTCAACATGGGGCATGGTGCAGATCTAGCTGCCCATTTTCGCAATTTGTTCAAAACAGTGTGCGCACCCACCATACGTACAGTGCTTCTGCCTGATCAGGGATCAGATTTACGGGATGCTGAACTACAAACCAAACCAAAGATGTGGTTCCGCCGTAGAATAAGTCAGCCATAGTAGTATCGAGATTATATAATGGAGCTACTACGACAAGGCCAAGTAATGACCGTTCAGGGTTACAGTGACGCAAGCTACTACCCCGCAGCAAACCTGCATTCTTTGGTCAAAAGCCATGGCCACGTCGCACGAACCCCCAACAAACGGCACCAACAGTACCGCCACCGCATCGACAACAAACCCCCCGTTCTTTGACGCCAACAACTCCAAGCCGATTCGCTATGGCGTACTCCTGTTCCCCGGATTCCAAGCCCTCGACGTCTTTGGCCCTCTGGACGTCATCAACTCGCTATCCATGCTGTACGACTTCCCCATCAAGCTGACCATGCTCGCCAAAACCAACGCCGCGGTGGAAACGTCTCATCAACGCGCTGGTAACAGCATGTTCTCGCACCCAGAAACAGACGTCTCGCAGAGCATAGTGGTGGACCGCAGCTTTGGCGAACAGCTCCAGCTCCAAGAGACGGGTGCAGACAGTGGTGAAGCCATCGATGTTCTCATCGTGCCAGGAGGCGTGGGAACCCGTAACGACAGGAGCGCCGAGATTAATTTCGTAAAGAATATGTATCCTAGCCTGAAGGCTGTTTTGTGCGTCTGTACTGGGGCAACGATTCTTGCGCAAGCGGGTGTTCTGGATGGACGCCGAGCGACTACGAATAAACGCGCGTTTGCGTGGGCAACGGGTACAGGACCGCATGCTAAATGGGTTGCCGAGGCACGATGGGTTGTAGATGGCAATATTGTGACGGCGTCTGGGATTAGTGCTGGTATCGATGCTACGTACGCCTTTGTTGCGAGGAATTATGGCGAGACGATTGCGCAGGAACTTGCTGATAGTGCCGAATATGTGCGCTGGACTGATCCGGATCACGACCCGTTCGCGAAAAGGTGGAATGCGGGTAGTGTGTGAAGTGTCTTTTAATGTGTTTAGAAGACACAATACCTCGCTGTACGGTGGCATGGTAGCATTTAGGGTATGTCAACATTTTATCATGTCATTTCACGTAGTATTTATGAGCACCTCTACTATCTTCACTGTTTTGTTCTGGCATTAGCTTGTGTTTTCAAGGTACCCGCCGCATTCATTCTAGCCTCAAACCATTCCCACCTCTTGTCACATAACGTGCCTAGTCGATTCTGTGAATTCCGAGTGCAGCAAAGGTGAGGTGTAGCTATGGCAGAATAGACAAGGTCGCCTTCACCTTCACTTTCACTTTCCAAATGTCGATTGCTTCTAGCTCTCACATCAACAGCATGACTTCTGCCCCTCCCCCCCCCACGCCTGATACCAACTTCCATACTCGTCCATAAACGTCATGGCGCGCAACCAGGCTTACGAGCGCACACCAGTGTTGCCCACCGGCTTCCATCGCTCCATCCCACCAACTCCCACCTCAGCGACCTTCCGCGTACCGCCCACCCCCAATATCGCCTTCTTTGGTGAAAGTCGGTTGTACAGAGAACAGCCTTTACAACCCTACTCTGATAAAGGCACCGTATTCTTCACCGACCCGGCACTCAAACGCGACGTTCAAGATTTCTTTGCCTTCACCGGTCAAGACCGCCATCTTCGAAGGCCCAGCAGACGTACCTCTGAGTACCGTAACGAGGCTGCACATATGCCATGCTATAATCCCGCTGACGACGACCTTGTGGTCTGGAAAAAGCGACTGGAGGCCGAGGGTGGAGTGGGAGATACCAACGCCCACAACAACGACGATACGACTAAGAGTGCAGAGGATATGCATCTTGCGCAAGTGCTAAGCCAGCTGAGACAGAAATTCGTGGAGGAGCTTGCTTGATGGAGTGGACGAGCGGGGCGATTCTTGATGCGAGATTGAACAAAAGGGAATGTAGAATGCTTGAGGGCGGCCGTGCGAGACCCGAGGATCAAACCACCAACAGAGAAACACATCTGGAAAATGGAGAGCCTGGTTGAATTCATTTGAAGTTAATGGCGATAGATAACTTTTTGTGGTTCCAGACGACATACGTGTCGCTACTATACACAGGTTGTGTAACATTCTGCAAAGATACTAGCATGGACTGGTATGATCAATTCCCCCCGACAAGAAATACTGTATCTCTACGCCAAGAGAGTGAGTGCCTTTAATAGTGACAAGGAGAACACACTGCGCAATAAAGAACAATACACAATCCTAACCGAGCCCAGCCAGCCATGAAGCAGGGACCAGCAATCCGTGAAGCACTCAACCTAGTCCACAATCCCTTCTCTCCCTTCGTACCTTCCATAAAACCAGACTTCCAAAACCACTCTCACAACTTCGCCGGATCAACGTCCTTCAATCCGCCCTTTGCCTTCTCAAACGGCACTGGCCGATTCAGCCTAACCCACTCCTTCTCCGCCTCCGTCCCCGGCATCGGTGGCGCAACGCCCTGAATCTTCCAGAGATTACGATCCGTCTCTTCGATATTGTATTCCCAGTCAAAGCCCGCATCCTCGATGAAGGGCTTCATAGCTGCATCAGCGCGGTTTAAGAACCACTCGCGCGCCGCGGCGCTCGGCCTGAAAAGAAAAATTAGCCCACGTCGCATCACTGACACAGGCTACTGGCCAGGTGGTAGAACGGTGCTCACATTGTCCGCGCGAGGTGCTGGATAACGATCCGGATGAACGGCTGCGAGCTATCCGGGCCAGGGTTGTTGGCTTCGACGTGCGGGGACGGCCTTGAGACGCCGCCTACGAAGCACGAATCCTGGTCGACGAGCTGGAAAAGAATGACGACGTAGAAGGGAGGAAGACCGCTGTCAGTGTAGATTTTGGTGACTTTTTCCGAAAAGGCTTGTTTCGTCGCCTTGTCGGCGAAGGCGGCGGCGGGGTGGTAGACGACCCAGAGAGGCATGTTGAATGGATCGCGTGGGGCTCTGTTGAGTGATAATTCCCTGTCCTGCTGTGGGCTTAGACTGGCAAGATATTCATATTTTGGTGGTAATCTGTGTATACTTGTAGAAATGCATGGCGGGGTGGACGGTGATGTGGATAGTAATCGGTTGTTAAGCAGATTAACTAATCAGAACACAAATTCTACTATAAGAATAGTGTACTTGTCAGTTGTGGTATTGTGTGAGCTCTGTGTGTTACACGACTGATTAGTGAACACTGCCTAGGTAATAAACAGCCGAGGTTGCTACCAGCTATGTCTCGTGTGCGGTTTTTAACCTCCTCGTACCGGCTAGAGAATACCCTGAACTCGATGTTATTTGAGCTTGGCTAATTATTTTAGTATCCTGTCATGAGTGGTTCTAACGGGTCCACATCTTGGCATACAGACAAAGATCTTGATCCTCATGCTTTCCTACAATTCAGACACGACCTTACGCACCACTTCATCAAGATCCTCTTCCTGTAGTCCTAGCAAATCGTTGGCAAAGGTGTCCTTCTTCTTCCAGTCCGCAGCAACAACTCCCCATACAGCGACGACCTCCTCTCTCGCGTCCCCGTCTCCGCTCAGCATCTTCGGTCTCGACACCTTTAGCTCTTCCTCGCTGTTCTGATCGATGCGATCAAACTTGGTGCCCGTGGCCTTCTCCAATGCAGCAAGAACCTCCAACTGAGTGACGTAATGGCTGTGAACATACAAGATCTTGTTCGCCGTCTCATCAGGCTTCTCCAAGATCTTGATGACTGCCTCGCTGATAAAGTCCAGATTCGATGCTGAGAACTTGATGTTTCCGCCATCTAGAATGTATGCTTTGCGGCCCTTTACATCGAAGTTCAACAGACCGCAGGTAAGTCCCCAGTCGAAGAAGTGACCGGTGATCAGACTCGTCCATGTAAACTTCTCCATACCGTCCCCACGCTCTTTTCCTTCCAGGGTCATAAGGTAGTCTCGAACCACCTTCTTTCCCTTCATCAGTGGCAGGATCTCATTCGTTTTGTCGTCGGCGGAGTCACAACTTCCGAACTCCGCGGGCATGACGCGCTTCACCCCACCCTTGAAAGCAGCGTCAATAAGCTTCTTCTGTGACTCCACATGGCTGCCAGCGATGGTGATGATCAATGCATCGATGTTGTTCTCCCGTAAAGCCTTCGCAACGCCTTCGACGTTTAAGTCATCGGGTACTGTGATGACTTTTGTTCTAGGGTACACAGATTTGGACGTATGGCGATTGAGCACGAAGACGTCGAATTCCGAAGCTTTTAGCGCGTTGAGGACAGGTGCGCCTAACGTCCCCGTGCCACCGATGAGGGCGACGTTGGTTATGGCCATTGTTTGATGCTTTGCTATTTGCGGGGTAGGATTGACTTGGGGTACTGTGTAGATGTCGAATGTATGGCAAGTAGGATGTGCTTCTGGATCGAAGGAGTCACCGAACATCGGGCCGGCTACGGGCGCATAGATACGGTACCTCCTCTTGGTGGCTCCCCATCGTAATGGTGTTCTTACAACTTACTGCAAGGTGGGCAACACTTTTCTAAGTGAAGGCCTAGATATGCATGTCGTGAGAGCAGTAGGGCATTCGATATTGAGGCCGTACTGCTCCTATGAGACCAGACAATGACGTCATGACACCTACCATGTCTACGCGCACTAGTGCCCATCGCTCAGTCTCAACACTCACGATACTTCTCACACCTTTCAGTATGAGGCGCAGATTTGGTATCTGTGTCCCCCTCGTTTACGCACCCAATCAACGGCTCTGATATTCTAGGCAACAGCACGTGTCGAACCCCGCATCTCTCACCATGGCCGCGTTAGCAACGTGTACACGTTCGAACCACCAACACCATCCCAACGCTGTGTTACTGAGCTCGGTCCGAGCGACTAGCTATCCGTGTTCTTTTCTGAAAATACCGGGACTGTCGTCATCCTAGACGCCACGAACTGAAATACCCATAGCAGAGCCTCAACATGTTTGATCCAGACCCGTTTGGACCAAGAGAAGCTCGAGCGATGCTATCGGAAAGATACGTAGATATCTAAAGACACTGCGAGAATACGGTTTGGCACCACGTGCGCATTGAGAATGTGAGGACATACCGCTATACCGCTACCAGCCGATAAATGCTCAGACTGAAATCCGAGTGCTTCAACTGGAACCAGGTGCCTTCTCCGATCCCTTGGTCGGCAAGATCCTTCTGTGCAGAGCGGAAACGGAATCAAATGCTTGCAGTCTAGAATACGATTGCGTATCTTATTGCTGGGGGCCGAACGAGAACTTCAGATGGCTCACATGCGATGGTCAACCTCTGCGTGTCACCGCTGTCGTCGACAAGATGTTGCGACATCTCCGTCAGCTAACAGAGTCAATCAATCTATGGGTTGATGCTAGTAAGCATTCACGAAGGCAACGTTATTTGACTGGAACTAAGTCTCGATGTAGTCTGCATCAACCAAGCCGACAACAAGGAGAAATCCGTGCAGATCCGACGCATGGGCCAAACATATCAAGCTGCGAACACAGTACATTGTTGGCTCGGCCCCGCTGTTGATGAAGATCGCATTGGCGATATATTCGCTGTTCTAAAACCGAGTACAGCCAAGGAGAATGAGCTAGGCTATGCAGATGATCAAGAAAGATTTTGGAGTTCTCTTTTGCCTATGATTCCCGCAGTGGAGGCTCTTCTCCGTCGCAGTTGGTTCACCAGGAGGTGGGTGTTGCAAGAAGTCGTCTCTGGTCGTGTAGTTTTTGTACACTGCGGGGACTAGTATATTGGCTGGGAATCGTTCTCTTGCACCGCGCAACCGATGGGAGCCGAACATGCTCGACTTAAGGAATTCAACAGTAATGCGAGACGCAATACCTGGATGACTCTCTTCAAAATCGCCATGTTAAACATGACCAGGATCAGAGTCCATTCACCATCGGATGTGCAACCTCAAGACCTCTCTTTAGAGGATTTGGTTGGCAGCCTATTCAGCAAGATGCTCAAATATTTGCATATATTTGACACTGCCAAGTGTACTGATGCACGGAATCGTCTCTATTCGCTTTATGGCTTACTGCCACCGACACGAAATCTTCAAAACGAACATATCGGGTTTGACTCTTTGTGTCCAATCGACTACAAGTGGGATTCAAAAATCACCTTTACAATATTCGCCAGGGGTGCCATTTTCTATGGGGAAAGCCAGGCAATCCTCAACCACGTCTTGGAGTTCGGAAGCCTAGTTCAGAAAAATCCTTTCTCGCCATCATAGGTGCCAAGTTGGGATGAAGAAAGATCTACATCTGGTTCTGGACTGACGTTATCAATGGTGTACCCAGATCTTCCCCTCGCTCAGAAAGGCACAACAAACACTGCCACTTCTTGTCACAAGGCAAAACGCAGTACTCTCGAGCACTGGGGAGAGGCTTGCAATGCCAAAGTGCATTTCCCATACGTTCCTGCAATATCCTTTCAAGGTCGAGTCTCTCGCATCATCGACGTTCAAGCGGACGGAGACCGTGCGGACGCGGCATCTTACTTCAATTCCATAGTAGAGAGGAAGTCAAATGCGAAACATTTGTTCTTAATGATGCTGGTAGCTCTGGTATTAGCTATTGAAATCAGCAACTCGTCTCCGTTCCGGGGACGCCCGGAATTCCAGATTTACCAGTGTTTCCCTTCAAGCCCCAATATTCGGTACACAGAAGACGAGAGGGATGACCTCATATGGAGGGCCGTGGAGGAAGAAACGGGTCTGCCGAGTACCAGAGAAACAGACCAAGGCTTTATCCTTGACAGCAGAGCTTTCGAAAACAAGATTGCACGAGTATTTCAACCCCACGCATTTTATTACGAAGTCTCTGAAAAACCTGGCTTTGGGCTATCTCAAGAAGCAGTAAAGCCTGGCGATTGCGTGTTCCGCACCGTGGAAGCTACTCGTGCATCTACAGTAATGGCACTGATTCTTCGACCATGTAAATGGACTGGTGCTGCGGTACCGGGACGGTTCAGACTCCTAGGCGCTTGTATAGACTACTGCTATACTGGCAACTCTACGGATGCGGAGCGGGAGTATAGAGAGATCACCATATACTAGACTACGAGTCATCAAATACGATATTGCTGCGTGCAGGAATCGCGTGCGTTGCAAGCTTGGCAATTTGATCCCTACTCCACATCATCAAGACCAGATAAAAATGTGAGAATCGCCACTGAGTGGCTTTAATAAACCATTATTGATCAAGTTGGCTTTCGCTGACAGACGCGGAACGGTTAATGGTCGGATCTTGCGATGTGAACGCGACTGTCACGCCATCTTACGACCGAACACACCACCATCGGCGCACGCACCACCCGGCAGTGTTGGACGCCTCAGTCAAAGGCAACCATGATATATGGCTCAACTTGAAAGGGAAACGGATTTCAGAGTTCATTCTGCAAGCTACTTTCATTGAGTATTCGTGCTCACCTCTACCTGCACTCATATATATACCAATTTTCGATTCGGGGACAAATTGTTAGCTTCGGCCTTCAACACCATTTCGTCGAGATGGCACCGCTCAATCGCCGACCAATGCAGCACATCGACCGCCGCGAACTCTATACCAGCTTAGAAGCGCGGATACAATATCTACATTCATTCCTTGATTTCAGTTCGCGTACGTCCCACACCCAGGAATTATTTAAAGTCCCAGTCTAACCCAACGCAGACGACATCGGGGCCCTGACAACCGGGTCAAAGTACATCAAAGCGCTCATCCCCGCCGTGGTCAACATTGTATACAAAAAGCTACTCCAGTATGACATCACAGCACGAGCGTTTGAAACGCGATCAACGTCCTACGAAGGGCCGGTCGATCCCAATCTGAGCGAGAACTCCCCGCAGATCCTATACCGTAAGATGTTCCTGCGTGGCTATCTCAATAAGCTTTGCAGCGATCCTTCCAAAATGGAGTTTTGGGAGTATCTCGACAAGGTGGGCATGATGCACGTGGGGCAAGGACGCGCGCACCCGCTGCACGTAGAGTACGTACACATTGGGGTGACACTGTCGTTTGTGCAGGACATCATTACCGAGGCGGTGTTGTCGCATCCGCGGCTGAAGATGGATCGCAAGATTGCGCTTGTGAAGGCGCTGTCGAAAGTGATTTGGATCCAGAACGACCTTTTTGCCAAGTGGTACGTTCACGATGGTGATGAGTTTGCGGAACAGCGATTGGTGCCGGAAGTCGAGCCCGAAGGCTATCTTCATGGCAAGCGCGTCTTACGTGATGGCAGCGAGAGTGAGAGTGAGATTGAAGACGCCGACATGGCGACGGGTACATGTCCGTTTAAGAATTTGGCAACATGGCCGAGGGGTGGTGATGGTGGTGTTGCGCTTCGTGAGGGCTTGGGCAGGATCAGTCTGGGGGAGCAGGACCCGAGGGACGGGGAAGTTGGCATGGGCGCCGCAGACGCGCCGAAGTCTGCAGAGCCAAGCATGAATGCTTTTGCGATACCACAAGTTGTTGGGAGCAGCGGGTGATTGGGGGGGGGGTGGAGAGAGACTATATCTACACTTGTTTATCTGTAGGGTTGGGGTTTTGTATGGCTGGAGATTACTCTGGCATTTCTTTGTGTTGATTCGGAGCAGGCATCGGAGTGCCGGATGCTTCTGCGGCGAAGCACGGGTCAAACCGGAAACGGACACGCAGCCGCCGCCCCGGGGAGCCGCGATCAGGATATAGCCCATCGATGCAGTCGCCATCGTGAAGGTCATTTTAACAAGACGAATTTTGCCCCTCCACCCCCTCGTGTAAGCGCTCGCGATTTGCTACAACAATGACGGAATCTTCTGGCTTTTTCACATGTTATGTTTCTGCATGACGCATGACTAGTAGACCCCAGTCACATGACCATGTTCATCGCGAGAGGGTGATGCTGGGAGCGATCGCCGTCGTGGTGTTGAGGATGTTTCAGCCGGGGTGGGCAGAAGAAAGGCGTGCTAGTGGGCCGGTGATTGTGTGGAGGGCGGCCTAAGATGAAGGCGGCGGCACTTGTGGCTCCTTGGCCTGCATGCGCGTCCTAGCCCTGCGAGCAAGATTGAGCTTCCACTTGGGCCAGGAGGGAGCGAGCGAGCACCTTGTTTCCACGACTAACGAGCTGAGGTCGCGGCCTTTGACCATGTGTAGTCTTCACCGGAAGATGGTGGTACCCTCTTACTATAGTACGTGTATCTCTCCAGCAACTATTGCCCCCTCCAAATAGCGCACCCTGAGAATCCGCCCTGTTGATCCGAGACATCCGCCTCACAGTGCAAAATCAGTGTTCCAGACGGCACGACAGCAAAATAGTTGGGGGGTGTGGTGGGCGTGCTCGCGCTGTAGATCCGATCACGCTGTCGCTCACAGTGTCTGGTCCCCCCGCGGGCTTGCGGCAGCCATGACATAACGCCGCTGAGACGGGGCTTGAGTCGTTAAACGTTTGCTGGCAGCGACTTAGCGACTGCGCTCCTTGGCTAGGACCTAGTCTATGGATCCATAATGATGTAAATCACACCAAAAGGAAACCTTGCGTCGAGCGTGCAGAGGAGCGGTCGCCAGTTGCAGTAACGGAGACGGCACCTGTATGCGACCAGCGGGCCATGATGTGCGTGGTGGTGGTCTGCTATTTTTTCGCATGTGTATTGCTTTGGCCGGATCCCATACTTTTCTGAGACGCAAGGGCAATTCAGGCCAGTCCGAAAAGGGGCAGCCGTACAGGGATACCCCTGCTAGCGTTGCTTGGTACAGCCCATTCCTGTGGAAATGCGCTGAATGACTGCGTCCCCCCCCCCCGAACTTCGTTGTCGCTGTCGCCCTTCATCACAACATCATCGCCGCCTGGCCACCACTCTCTCCCCTCACCTTTCTCTCCCTCACCACGCCCCTCGACGGCCTATTGTAGCCCTGCACGACTGTAATACGCACCCCTCTCCTGTACTCACGACTTCTTTCCTCAGATTTCGTGTTGGTGCGGCTGTTTCTTCCTTATCAAGTGGCCGATCATCGCGCCTCTTGCCCTCCACGTCACCATCTCAACGGCTTAACTGCTTGTTGGTTCTCTTCCTGCACTCCTTCGCCCACACTTGATACCCCCTACCCTTTTTAATATTCCCCTCTTTCCGCACACTTTTGCGTCCGACTTGCGCATACTGTGTTGCGACTGCTGCAACGTCATTTTGCAGTCTTACTAGCATCTGCACATCGATGCGCACGCCCCCCACAACGGCAGATGAGATCTGTTGATTCTAGGCATCCACATCCCGCACCATGCAGTCCATGTTCCGCCTTCCATGGTGTAACGAGTCGCCTGGCGACAAGATCATGGAAAAGTCTACCCTACACAAGTCAAGACCTTTGCCCGTCGTCGAAATGCCAAACTTCATGAACAAGATCAAGCGGAAAAGGACTGACAGTCCCGAACCCTCATCGGCGCAGCATGCGCATGTAGTGAAGAAGTGGAAGGGCCCGCACGGTGAGGTGAAGCCCTCCACTGTAAATGCACCTCTAAAGTCCGCCACCGACAACGCACGTCTTGGAGATGCACCCAAAGCAGCTTCCGCAGAGGTTTTGGATGCCCGGCCGAAGGCGCAGCCTACAAGGAAAGAGAGCGCGAGTAAGAGCAAGACTTCAAAACCCCAACAACCGACTGCCAAACCTGAGTCGACCAACACGCCCGCTACTACCATGGATTCTGGAATGACCGCTGTGCAACAAGCCATCGAGGCCCAGATCAACTACGAGATCCTGCTCAAGCACAACGAACTGCGCTTGATTGAACAGGAGCTAGCCAAATGCCAGGTCTCTCTCGAGCAACTCAGGCGCTGTTCACTCATTCCTTTCCCTGGAACCGAGGGCCTCAACGAGGACGTTAGCCTGGGCGTGGGAGCTTCTCTGCAACCGCCCTCAGGCTACACTGAGCCGCCGTATGCCGCGCCTTGGGGAGTCACCGACGGCCCGTACACTCGTCACTATGCCAAGTGGTTGATTTCAGATGTCAAATTCGACCCTGTTTCCGAAAAGGCGCTCGCCCAGCAAGCTCAAGGTTACTTCGGTCATGGTGAGGGCAGGACGACGCGCGGCAGCTTTACTGACTACGGGTCAGCTCATAGAGGCCGCACGTCGCGAACTTCGACTGGAATGTTGAAGCTCACGCCTCTTGGTGAAACTCCAGCACCAGTACCCAAAGTCGACCCTCTGTTGCACAAGCGATCCACCGATGGTAAATGGGTGCGATTGTACTGCGCCCAGTGTGGACACAGTAACTTCTCCAACACCCAGGGGTTCCTCAATCATTGCCGTATCAAGCACACCCAAGTCTTCAAGAGCCACGATGCAGCTGCTATCGCCTGTGGCGTACCTGTAGACACCAACGAGGTCGCGAATCCCGTTGCTGCGACCGAGCCCGCCAGTACGCCCGCTGCGGTACCAGCTGTATCTTTCCCTGTTCAAACCACTCCGGGTATCGTTCACCCACTAGCTGCCCAGTCAGCACCCGTTGCGCAAGCTTCGGAAGTGCATCGTGATCTGAACGCCACGCCACTTGGCGAATCGAAACTTGCCATGCCAGCTAGCTTCGTCAAGTCATCCTCAACACCCTACTTGGCAGCTCGTTTCCAGAACAGCGGCCTGCAGGGTGACTTTAAAGAAATTGTGGAAACAGCACGAGCCAAGATTGACTTGGACGCGATAGACCCTTCTGACGATGACAGCGCGGACAACAGCGCTGCCCCGACACCGGTAACCACTGCGCCGCCACATCTCGCCCGTCTTCCTGCTAGTGCTCCCTCAAGCAAAGCTCCCTCGGCAAGGGCCGGCAGTAAGAAGGGTTCTCATTCAAGCCACGCGCGTCTCCCAATGTCTTTCCCATCTCCAGCCAAGTCTGAAGGTGATGAGCACATGCTAGGCTCGCCGGTAGATCTCAGCCCTAACACAGTTGAGTCTAACCCGGGTCTAGTCAGTGATCACGATGACGATGATGACGATGATGCGGACGACGCGCACAGCCAGCCTGACCTTGCAATCGACGACCATGTCATGGTCGAAGACTCGAGCGACGTTGAAGGCGCGCAAGAACGTAGGGGTTCTCGGCAAGGACTACATGGGTGCTTTGAGAAAGGCGAGGGTAGTAGGAATCACTGAACAGTGAGAGCGAGTTAGGTCCGGCTTCCACTGTGATTGTCTCCTCCTACCCACTTTCCTGATGTCCTCATGCTTTAGAACGACGATATTCATTTTCTTCGCTTTTTCCTTTGGTGGCGTGCTTCATTATACACGGGTGCCAGCAATGGACAGGGTGGTCCGCTGGTCAGGACATGCGCAATGTTCTGCTTATAGTCTTTGTTTTTTGTTTTCGCCTTTTTTTCCTCGTTTGCTCTCACGATCCACCAAAATCTGTCAGACATCTCATCTCATGCGCGCCCCCTTCCGAGGTGTTCAGTAGGCGCTGGAAACGTCGTGTATTACCATATCTTGTATGTATGAAACACTGGTGTCTTGGTTTGGGGTTGGGAACCTTTTTACGGGGGCGGTTTTTAGATGGACTTTGACTGGGGTGCTGGTACACTACTCTTTTTTTTGTGTGCCCAACTACAAATGTTGACTTGAATGGGTCGGCACAAAACATGGCGATGTGTGAAAGCTCGCCCTGCTTGTAAATATTTTAATCTTATGAACGTCTCTGAATCTTTGGATTTGTGCATGTGGAGTATGACTTGTGATGGTTCGTTGTGTGATTGTATTGCAACTTGAGATGATACCACAATGTGCACATGTTGCTTTAGAGTGACCCTGCCCGGTCTCCATCCAAAACGGCTGTCGTATACGACATATCCATGCCCCAAACGCCTCGCTTCATAACATCCCAAGCTCTTCTCCTCCACCAATCCATTCCATGTTATGCTCAAACGCTAGGAATTTCATACACGCCGCTCATCCCATAAACTCCAGCGCCTATCCCATTCATTAGCCCCCATGCAATCCACTCCTGCGCAACCAACGCAAAACACCAAATCAACTTACAGCCATAACCACACACGCAAGACTAACATACGGGCTCAATCTCTCGCCTACACGCGCCGCCTTCCACAGCGGCGACACAAAGTAGTTGTCCTTGTTGCGGTCGATTATGCCGGGGAACACGTAGTGGGCGTAGGTGGAGGTGCAGATTGTGAGTAGGATTACGAGGAGGAGGGATTGGAAGTTGAAGAGGGCGGTCTAGAATTGGGAGGGGGTGTTAGTGGGCGGGTGCTTGGATGGAGGGAGGGAGGGGGATGTACCATTTTGGGGGGTGGTGGAGATGGTTGGCAGAGGGAGAGGTGGATGGGTGGATGGATGGTTTGCGCGGGCGGGGAGTTTGCTCGGAGATGGTCGATAGACGGTGGAGTGTACAAGGTGTATGAAAAGCCCTCGGTTGCTCAAGTTGCAGCCTAGGAATCTTGCGACAAAGAGACAGATTGCTGTTCACTGTTCGTTCGTTCGTGGTTGTAGTACTCGCCCGTTACCCCCAAGCTAGACGTGTACCTTGCGCATGTGCGAGAGCCGGCCGGTCGGTCGGCGCGCGCGGCGGAAAGGCGAGGCCAGTGCGCGTGAGCCCGCTCTCTCGCATGCGCATGGAGAAAGATCGTCATTGCAGCACTCGCCGCAGCCACACTAACTACGGCCGCCCGTCTTCCCTTGTTCTTGTTCTCCCGCGCGCGCATCGCAAACGACGACGTCGCGTTCTTTTCTGCACCTGAACTTTGCAGTACGGGAGTACGGCTTTTTAGAGGACGCTTTTTTTTGCGTCATCGAAGCGCTAAGGAGACGATACGTGGTTGCAAGTTTAGGTTGGACGCGACGGGTAGGGCGTGACCTGAGGGCTGAGGGCTGGAGTGCTGAGCAGACACGATACGACATTGGTGAAGGAAGGCGACGGGTCGTTGGGCGCTCGGTATGACGGAACCTCGTATGAGGCTGCGGCAAAAGGGCCAGCAGTTTCCAACGCAGGATTGTAAGTCATTTCCGCTCTCATTTCACTTCTCTTCACTTCTCTTCACTTCAGCTACTTTGATAGTGAAGTCGCTTTGCTGCCTTCACCCCATCTTATCCCCAGTCCCTCTATCACGCCCTCTTCTATCTCGATCCCCTCTATTTCCACCCCTTCTATCTAAACCCACAACCCCATCCACCACAATGCCCATTCCCCCACAGCCGCGCATCCCCTTAAACCGCACGCACGACCTTCGCTCAGAAACGCTCCTAACGCCCTCATCAGTAGAAGCCTTCCTCCTCGCCTTTGGCGACAACGACTACCCACTCCCCGAAACAGTGCGGGTGCTGGACGAAATCATAACCGACTACATAATCGAAACATGTCACGAAGCCGCATCAGTCGCACACCACGCACGCCGTGCTAAGATCAAGCTCGACGATTTCAAATTCATGCTGCGCCGCGACACGGGCAAGCTCGGCCGCGTGTCGGAGATGCTGGAGACGGACAAGGAGTTGAAGCGCAAGAGGAAGGCGTTTGATACGGATGAGGGCGCTGTGCTGGCGGACAAGGATGGAGGTGGTGGGGGTGGGGGTACGGAGGGCGAGACGAAGTTAGGGCGCCCGAAGAAGAAGGTTACAATGGGTGAGGTGGAGGCTAGTGTTGATGGGGATGGCGAGGTGGAGAAGAAGAAGAGGAAGAAGAAGAGAGATGGGGGGGATGATGCGAGTACGGTTCGTAGTGGATGATGGAGGTGCATGTGCTGGGATGGACGTTCTAGCATGGCTCAGAGGAATGTCGCTGCTTCGAGGAAGATGGATCAAAAAATGGGCGCCTTGGAGTCGGATTTCCGAGCCTGGGACATACGGAGGCTATGCCGGGAGCATATGGACTGGAAGATATGAACTCGGCGTCTTTGTCTTGTCGCGACAACCTCCACACTTTTTCCGATTCAGCACTGTGGAGACAGCCCACCCGAAGCGAACAACGCACGCGGCTCCCATACGGCGAAAGTCACAAACGGGGCACGACAAGAGAGAGATATGCTCTGCCACTAGATATGTCATGGCGAAGCTGCTCCCAAGCAGAGTATTCATGAGCATGATTAAGAGCGAGAGAAAAGAGAGAGAGAAAAGAGAGAGAGAAAGAAGAGCATAGACAGAAGACAGACATGATGAAGCGGCTGGGATACCCAAACCACACTTTTCCGCCAACAAAAAAAAATCCATCATCAAGGAACTCAGTTATGCATAGTTCTAGACCACCCCCCTCCCACCTCTTCTCCAGCCTTGCTTCTTTCCCACTCGAATACCCCCGCAACTGCTTACCGTCTGTCGTAGTCCTTCCAATTTCCCAAACCCCTCATCACCACCTTTATCATGTCTCCTTAGCTCAATTGGGAGAGCGCCAGACTGAAGTTGTCAGTCAAACAAGTCATTTACTTACATCTGGAGGTATCGTGTTCGATCCACGAAGGGGACAAACCAAAATGTGCCTGGGCTTGCTCGGGATTCTTCGAACTTTTTTTTTTGTCCTCTATGTTTTTGCTGCGTGGGTTGAGGTTGTTGTTGGCTTGATTGGCGCTTAATTAAATTTCTACATGTTGATTGATGGCAACCAGGGCATCTCTCTCTCTTCTTTTTCGAGGAGAGAGATGATTTTCTTTCAAACTAGCAAACCGCTCATCAATCGTCACAGAGCTAGGAAGTTATATTTCTCTCTCTCTCTCTCTGTCTTGGGGGTTTTCACGTTTTGATGCTTTGTACATGATTTCCCACTGCGGGAACAAACAAACGAACTCCAATCGCACATGGGCATTTAGAGTTTGCGGGTTTCCAACATTTCATTTAATGTGCGCCGCAGCAAAAAAGTGCTGTGAAGTTCCGGCGCTGTAATGAACAAAGTAGTATGATACAGCAACTTGATGGTAGACTCTCTTTCTCACAAATGAGCGAGCAGCCTCCAAACAAGTCAACGCCCCTTCATCCTTCCTAGCATCATCGTTGTCATGGCTGCCACCATTGCCTGGATTCTATGCCCCCACACACTCGTAATGCTGAATCCACATGTAATACTGAACCCAAACGTAATGTTGAATCCATAAAGCGTCCTAGGGCGATTTTCACGCCGTTACTAGAGGCTTGACACCCGTCTAAAATGACGGGCTAGTCAAACGCCAAACTCCTTGCCATGTTTTCCTTTTGGGCATGCTCATGCCTCTTGTTCCCTCTGTTGCCGTCCCTTGCCGCCTCCCCTTCGGTCACCACCCTTGCCCCTGTTGTCGCCGTCCTTCTTGCTGTCACCACCGAGAACATCACCACCACCCATAGTTAGCGCTGCGGTTGCAAGGCGGTTTGAGAGGTCGATTTGGGTACGGATGGTGTTTGCGAGGTATGATACTACGAGAACGTCTTGGATGTGTGCGTTGCTGCAATGGGTTAGTAAAGTCCAAGGTAAAAATACAGGTATCCACGTACAAGTCGCGCTCGACGTCAGCGGGCTCAACCTTGGGTGCTAAGCTGAGTGCGTTCATCAAGAATTGTCCCAGCGCAGACGAAGGCTCGGCCTCTTCGTCCAAAACATTGTTGACGTAGTTGGAAACGCGCTCGAGCATGTCGAGAACATGTTGGATGGCGCGCTCCAATGAGTCGAGATCAGTCATGACCTCTTGTGACCTGTCTTCGCGGTCCTTTGCGGATGAGATAAGCTCCAGGCCTGACCTCTCGGCCTCACCGTACTTGATCTCGTGGGGCACTGGGATGAACAGGCATGAGTCGGCAGCGCGCTCAGCAGTCACACCAATGGGGGCGGAGATGTATGTCTTGGACTCGATGTCTTGACCGGGTACTGTAGAGACGGTGAGATGTACGGCAGGGTGTGGCCATGTTCCGTCGCCTTGCTGGCTGTAGAAGTTCTGGATGAGGGCGGAGAAGGTGTTGAGGTCGCTGCTGGTCGCGTACCAGCCAACGAGGACTTCGCGGGGGTTGGCGCGGAGGTGAAGGGCAAGCATCTGCTTCTGGTAGTCCATGTCGACCTCCACCTGCTCGGCCGTCTCAGTATGGGGGACAGCATAGCAGTTACGGATCTCGATTTCAGTGCCGTCTTCGCTGCGGGTACCGAGAAGGGTGCCAATAACGCGCTCTTGGTCGGCGGGGCGGCGGAGGGAGTGGTCGAGGATGGAGAAGACGGCCTATAGGATTGGTGTCAGAGAGCGGAGCATGCAGCCTCTCACTGCGGTTGTCGCATACCTGGGGCTGGATAGCGACATTCAGCGGGGCAGTCGATGGCTGAGCACCCATGGGCGCTGGGCCGAGCGGGCGCGCGAGATGGAGGAAGGAGTCGTTCTCGGCCATGGTAGCGATGGGGGGTGAATTTTCGGCGGCGTGATGGTAAGGGTGGTGCCGGTTGGTGAGGCGCTGCGACTATCGAAGATGTCAATGTGGTTGGTGGGGCACGTCGATATTCTTCACGAAATCTGGGCAGGTGCGGTTTCGCTTGCACGGACCATGTACATTTATTTTCTGGTGGAGACCAAGACGACTTAGTTTGTCGTCGCATCAACAGGCGCATGCTGAGACGCTGAAAATATTGTCGCCGTGCAACTTCAGCAACACAAAAACCAAGAGCACCTATAACACATTATCGTGAAGGCGTGTACTTCGAACCGTTAACCTCGCGACGAAGCGCATTCAATCCTCGCGCACACAACGACCATGGCGCCCGTCAGAGGTCGCGGCGGCTTTCGGGGTCGAGGAAGAGGTGGCGGTTCAATGGGAAGAGGAAGAGGCAGGGAAGGCGCAAGAGGAAGAGGGAGGGGTGGTAACAGAGGAGGTTTCGCAGCAGCAAGGACGAGAGACGAGGTCGACGATTCGTGAGTACGGAATTTGCTAGCAAAGACTGATATCTGTATACTGATTGTCATTCAAGTAATGCCGACATGCGCGAACACTCCGAATCCGAACAAAGCGAATCTGAAGCCTCTGACGTCGGTTCAGACGAGGAGGAGGAAGAGGAGGCCCAGCCCATCTCCAACGCTTACGCAGCCCTCCTCCAGTCCTTTTCCACGCGCGATGCAGCCTCAGACGGACCGCGAAAGAAGAGACGGAAGCTTGGACACGATGAATCATCCGGCCAAGTCGGCCCCGTCCACACAGAGGAAGACTCGAGCAACCCAGTACCCGACGACACCCTTCACGACGAAGACGCAGAACGGAACGATTCAGACAATGAGGAAATAGATGGAGAGGACACCAAAGAGCAAGAGCTGGAGAATGCATACGGGAAACACTTTGCGAACCCGGACGAGAACGAGCTTGCGACACGGTTGAAGCGCATAGCCACGAACCAATGGTCGTCACAAAAGCTTGATCGCGGAACAGGAAGCGCAAGGGGAGTTGGAATCATCCAAGTTCCAAACGATCAAGTCCAGCCGCAAAAGAAACTAAAGAGCATACGTGACGTCCAGTTGAAGGCGCGCCTTGTAGAGAATGCACAGAAGAAAGTCGGAAACTTCAACGAGCTTGAACAGGCCATTGCACCCTCCATCTTCGGCTACCAGGATCTGCTTTTCGGGGCGAGAACGGTACAAAACGCAGGGCGCCTCCGTGACATCACCTGCCTACATGCCCTCAACCACATCCTCATGACGCGAGATCGTGTGTTGAAGAACAACGCAAAGCTGGCGGCTGCGGGTGACGACGATGATTCCGAATACCGCGATCAGGGCTTTACGCGCCCAAAGATACTGTTCCTGCTAGAGACAAAGCAAGCTTGTGTGCGCGTACTAGATTCCATCACCAAACTTCACGACTTTGAACAACAAGAAAACAAAAAGCGATTCCTTGACAGCTTCTCACAGCCAGAGGACAAATTCTCAAACGACAAGCCCGCAGACTTCCGAGAGTTGTTCGAAGGCAATGACGAGAACGAATTTCGCATAGGCGTCAAATTAACGCGAAAGACACTGAAGCTGTACTCGACATTCTACAACTCCGACATCATCTTCGCTTCCACACTGGGTCTTCGCCGAGCCATCGAGTCCGGCGATCCCAAGAAGCGAGACTACGATTTCTTATCCTCCATTGAGATGGTCATCATGGAGCAGGCAGACGCTACCCTCATGCAAAACTGGGAGCATGCAGAGTTCGTCTTCGAGCATCTTAACCTCCAACCAAAGGATGCACATGGCTGCGACTTTTCGCGCGTACGGTCGTGGTATCTAGACGGACATGCACCGCACATCCGCCAGACTATTGTGCTATCCGCATTCCTAACACCAAAAATCAACACCCTATACAACAAACACATGCGAAATTTTGCCGGACGCCTGAAATACACCGCCGACAATACCAGCGGCGTGATAGAATCCATGTCCTACGGCGTCAAGCAGACGTTTCTCCGCTTCGACTCCCCATCCCATCTCACCGACCCAGACGCGCGTTTCAAATACTTCAACACATCCATCCTGCCCTCCATCAACCGGCTACCCAAAACCCCCGAAGGTGGCCTCGGCGTTCTCGTCTTCATCCCTTCCTACCTCGACTTTGTCCGCGTTCGCAACTCCCTCGTCGACTCCGACTTCTCCTACGCCTCCATCAGCGAATACACCGACGCGACCGATGTGCGCAAAGCGCGCTCTCATTTCATGAATGGCAAGCATTCTCTGCTATTGTACACTGGCCGCGCGCACCATTTCCACAGGTACAATATCCGTGGTGTCAAGAGAGTTGTGTTCTATGGCGTCCCTGAGAACCCAGTGTTCTACGACGAGGTTGTCGGCTTCATTGGTAAGACGCTGGAACGAGCCGAGATCAGTAGGGCCGAGGCTAGTGTCAAGGTGGCGTTTTCCAGGTGGGAGAGGTTAGAGTTAGAGAGGATTGTGGGCAGTAAGAGGGTAGGGAAGATGATTGGTGATAAAGGGGATGTGTTTGATTTTGTGTAGGGAAGGTTAGAAGAATGTGCTTTGTGGCAATTGTACAAAAAGTGGTCATGTGACTTGAGGTCTTACTAGGTATTGTCCAAAAATCTTTTTACAGGCTGGATCAGTTGGGCGACCGAACATGCTTCCCCTTTGCATATCCTTTGCCTCTCACTTCCCAATTTCCTTTCTTTCAACACCAGCCAACCACTTCTCAATCCTCTTCTTCTTCTGTCGATGACGTACATACTGCCTTTCTTCTTTATTCTCATTCTTCGATTGCTCAAATGGCGACGTCTGCTTTCTAGATCCGTTTAACTTCACTCTCCCCTCATCGTCCCCCGGCTGACCAAACTGCGTCTGCACAGTTTGAACCTCGCAGATACTCACGCTATCGTCCGGATCCAATGTCAACGTCGGAGAAGCACCCCACGTCTCGTCTTGCCGGTCAACATTCACATCTGTTTCTCCATCCAAAGCGACATACCCGCTCGTACCTAATAGCCCGTCTACAGCACCGTCAGTTACTCTGTCAATGTCTCCCTTTTCGCTGTCTCCAAGAGGCGATACACATGGCAGGGCAAATGTCCAGTTGCTGATGTGGTACTGTGTTATTGTCGTGTTGTCCACAGCTGGGGCGGAAGGAAGGGCTAGTTGGCGGTAGGGGGAGAAGAGGTCGGGCCAGAAGGGGTCAAGGAGTTCGGAGGAAGTGGAGTTGGCGGAAGTGGTGGAGGAGCGCCTGGAGGGATTCATAATGATTTCGGGGGCTACCGTATATCTCTAGCTGCAAATTTACCTAGGCTATGTGATTGAGAATGTATGAGGGAAAGAATGGGTACGTGTGGGGAACATTTTAAGTCGAGGGCTAGAGATATGAATCGGGACGTTGTGAGTACACCATAGAGGTTAACAAGCGGCGCACTATGGTGTCGTGACTACAGTGAGTGATGCACATTCTTCGCACCTAAAGTAAGACGTCTCTCTATGTACTATTACAGGTCGCGCTGTATCACTAGAGCGTGCCTTCCCTCTTGGTAGCTGCGGTGCTCGCACCTCTCCTTCACCTGCCTGTTACGCGTTTGTCAACACCACAGTCGCCCCGCTCTCAGCTCCACACATCCTTCCATCTACTCAGCTGCTCTGATACTCCTCTAAACAATAATGTTCATCGCCACGATTCAAACATGAAGCTGCTCTTCATCATTGGCGCACTGGTAGCTACCCTCGCCAACGCTCGAGTCGTCCTTTCCCCAGATCCGGCGCCCCGATACCTTCCGCGTGATGTTGGACTCAACAACAGCCTCAACGATGATGTATTTGCCGGCGTGACCGAGCCTTCTACGGTGCATACAAATGCCAATCCTTCCAAGTTCGACAAGGCCGCAGAAATCGGGCGGACCCTCGACTCCGCCATGAAGTCCAAGGACAGCATCGCGAGATGGTTCTTCAAGGGCTTTCCCAACTTCCACGGGACCTGTCAGAGTCCGTTTGAAGGTGACGGTCGGGAGGAACTGTCCAAGTGGGGTTTCGATGATAGTGAGGAGTTGAGCAAGGAAGTCGAGAAGGATTGCGACTTTGAGAAATATCACCACATCGAGGCCGCTTTCCAAGAACTTGGTTTGGAGACAAAGGCGGCGAAAGATGGCGGCCCGAACAAGTGTTTCAAGATTAATCATAGGGATGGTCCTGCTATTAAGAGGCTTCCGGATGGGTCTCTTCCTAGTGAAGCAAATCAATACTACGACGTGTGTGGGAAGGAATACCGAGTAAGAAGATCTCATTCGAAGATTGCCAAGTATGGTCACTAATAGCGTCCTCACAGGCTACAGGAGCAACCTACGAATTCGCCGTCAATCCAAAAGGACTAGTCGCCCTCATGAACATCATGAGTATGACCTACTGCGCTGAAAAGTTCACCTGGTTCCGAAAGCCACTGCCCGGCGAGCTACCCCATATTGGTACCCCGTCAGACATTGCATGGGCGACCTGGAACAGAGCGGGCGCTTCTGACATCAAGGATATCAACTACCTTCTCGTGACTCAGGTCATGAATGCAGGATCCCGCGAAATCTTCACAAGCGCACTTAAAACACTGGAGCCGCCCGAGAGCGAGTACAAGATCTGGCCTGGACACGAGTTTTCTATGGATACAAATGGCGGGCGGGCAATCTTAGGTCAGTCATGAAATAATCTGATGCGGGTCGTGGGTATTGACTTCACCCCTAGGTTCACCTGTCGGACGGTGGGCTGGCTACTTTCTCCTCCAGCACAAGAAAAAGCTTGGTGGCAATCGCTTCATCTCCAAGGTACGACTTTTCAAACCTGCTGACGCAGCTCTTCCGTATCTCGTTTTTTACGTGGATCCAACGCCGGCGGGGGGTGGCTCGACTGCAAATGCGGCACCACGAGTATTGGGAGCAGCCGAAATAGGCCTCAGGAACTTCGACGAGAAGATCACGTCGCGACTGGTGAAGAAGAGCATCGATGGACGAGATGTCATAAGAGAACATGCTATATATAATCACTCTTAGAGCTTGTCTATTTGGGGGTGAAGAATTCGAGTAGGACATATTGCGAGGTTGGGGAATGGAAGTATGACGGCACTAGGGGAAAGTGATTAGCCTTCACTGCCTTGTAAATGCCTCTAAGTGGTCTACACCTTCTTCTTTTGGACAATCAATCTTTTATCTTCCTTCTTCCTAAGAATCACCCACCCACTTTGTTTCATTTCCCTGCGTAGGGCCTCGTATTTCCTATCGGCCGAAGCGCCGTGGAACCCTTGTCACTATACCATTCCGCGAGTAGATGCAGCACCCTTCGGACCCACCGTCCCGGCCTCACAAAACAACCATAAGAGACAGCTAAAGCATTAGTTGACGTTTTACAGCCCTGAGATGAGGAAAAGAAGACGTAGACGAAGCTGGCGTCGGCAATACACTCGAATTAGTGAACCTTGCAAGACAAGTTTCACTATCCCATGATGCAGACAGCGCAAACAGCACATGACTGTAGTATCGCGAGTTGGCTTCGGCGCAAAGCTCCTTTCAGCCCCAGATTTAGCGCGGTCAAAGTACTAACCTGGGCTGAAAACGGTATGGCCAATCTCACGTCCTGCATGCACGTGACGGTCGTCGGCTGAGAATTCGGCAGAAATCAAATGATCAACACAACAGACAGTGTGACGTTAGTTGTAGTTGGGGAGTTAGAAGTTCGTGATAGAGGTAAAGTAGTTTGGTCCCGGTCTAAATGCGGTAGGGCCGATTACGTCCGGGCATGTAGGTGCCCGAGGCATGCAACTGTCCGGCATAACCCCCTAATAATATGGAAATAGATATGGCAAAAAGAGCTATCCCCCACAAAATGAGCTTTTAGCTTAGCCTGACAAGCAGTCTATTGACTTTTTCGCGGAAAGCGGCTTCTAATTACTCCACTTAAAGCTTTGTTCAGAGCCCGACGGCCTCCGCTACATAGTTATAATTGCCATCGGCTTCCACGAGATATGAACAGATCCACAGGTCATTTCTACTAATCTTTTGTTACATATTAATCTGGCTCAAGTCTCGCTGAAGATGATTCAGATAAGCGTCCAAATACTTTTATTGCATTTCCTGGTATATGTTAGCACTGCTTCTTCACTCGGGCCGGCTATCAACACAACAAATGGTACGCTTATTGGAGTCAGAAATACACAGTACGATCAAGACTTCTTCTTAGGTATCCCGTATGCCCAACCGCCTACTGGAAGCCTCAGATACGAACGTCCTCAGCCTCTCGCACAGTCTTGGAAACAGCGAGATGCCACCGAAACCGGCCCATCGTGTCATTCTGCGTCTCTCCCACTGCTGGTGTTCTCGCAGACGGGATTCCCATCCGAGCAAAGCGAAGATTGCTTAACACTCAACATTGTACGGCCAGCTAGTGCGCACAACGACTCCAACTTACCTGTCATTGTCTTTATCTACGGCGGAGGTTTTCAAGAAGGCAATGGCGCCGATCAGAGGTATAACATGTCTTTCCTGGTGCAAGAATCAGTCAAGGCTGGATCGCCAATCATTGGCATTACCATCAACTACCGAACTTCCGGCTCTGGATTCTTGTCTGGCAGCGCGATACGCCAGTCAGGAGTTGCGAACTTGGGACTGCACGATCAACGGTTGGCACTTGGATGGATCCAGGATAACATCGGCGCTTTTGGCGGTGATGCGTCTAAAGTCACAATACAAGGCGAATCTGCAGGTGCGATATCTATTGGAGACCACTTTGTCGCATACGGAGGACGTGACGAGGGGCTTTTCCGTGCAGGCATAACTCAAAGTGGAGGGCCGGCAGCGACCGCTGCGAACCTGTCCCTGTCAGCGCAGGATAGCCTGTATAGCCGCGTGCTTAACCAGACTGATTGCATGACGTCAGAAGATACGCTCAACTGCTTACGAGGCACACCGGTAGAGACGCTCAAGGCTGCCTTGCAAGGCCAATTTTACTGGCCCGTTCAGGATGGGGACATGATTGCCGAGAACCCCTTTGTGACTTTGAATGAGGGAAGATTTGTAAAGCGCGCCCTTCTTTCGGGTACCAATACAAATGAGGGAACCCCTTTCGTTATCAGGGAACGCCTGAGCGTAAACAACCCGGCCGATTTCAGAACTATCCTCGTACGATCCGTGGGTCAAGATGTACCCAATACGACCCTTGACGCTATTGCTGTCGAATACCTCGAGCGAATATCCCCGGAAGAGGTACAAACTTTTCTGGACACCGTGCTACCGTCGCCAGGTCCTGACTACGGGGTTCTCTACGGAAGAGCCAGCTTATTCAGAGGCGACCAGCTCTTCATTGCCCCACGACGCTTCAGCAGCTCCATGTGGGCTAATCATGGTGTCCCAAACTTCGCCTACCGCTTTGATACGGTCCCGAGTGGCGTCAATTCAGAGCTCCTTGGTGTCTCCCATTTTTCAGAGATCCCGTTTGTGTTTCACAATCTTGATGGCGTGGGTCATGAGGTCAACTTTCTCGCGTCCAATTCCACGGAGGAACGCAAAGAATTTGTTGGCCTTAGCAGACGCATGAGTCGTATGTGGATTAGCTTTGTCAACGAACTCGACCCGAATGCAGAGTATGGTATGTTACGCTCCTGGCCTAGAACCCGTTTTCTTCGTTTGAGCAGTTTTGCTAACGAGATGATCAGCCGTAGGAGATTCTAATGTGACTTGGCCGGTATACACGAATAGTAGTGCGGTCAACATGGTGTTTAGGAAAGATGGCATCAGTATGGAAAGGGACGATTGGAGGGCGGATGCGATTGATCGCTTGAATAGCATTGTCGCCGGTTTCGAAGTTTAGTATAAATATATCCGAGGGTGATCTTTTGGCTACTACTAGAGGGACTAGGAGACATTAGTTCGAGTTCGCTGCCTTGTAAGTGTCTTTGCATTATTCACCCGGACGCGCTTAGGGTGCTCAGTCATATACACTAAGCAACACATACTATCTACCCTTCATCATGAACACTCAATAGGATTCCATCACTATTAGACTCTCGTCCTACCTCCGAGGTTGACCAACGCTAAAGGGAAGATAGATGGTGTCTTGAACTTGGAGAATTTACGTGACACTATGGGGAGATCATCTGGCAGAGAGGATCATGTCCAGGTCCGCTACTAATGATTTCGATGCTGTTGCTTGGAATCTGACCTATACCTAGTATGCTCCACACATACGGGTCTGTGACGGGAGTGCCGTATTTCCACCCTCTGTTCGTTACGTAGGCGGATTTCGGTCTTTACTCACTCCGCCTCTTTAACCTTTTCGCCTTGGCCCAGAGATGCTTCATCTTAGCTTCTTCAAGACATACAGCAACCCTAGGGAGTAACTATATTAATCTCAATGCTCAATAGAGGAAGTCAACACTTTGATTTACGGCACTTTATCTACCAGTAACCATGTTCTCATACCCTATCCAGAGTGACTGCCTGCGACGGCTGTAAAAGCTTTGCGCTCTACATGCCATTCGAACCAGAAACGAATACAATTAGAACAGTAGTGTATCTAGTAACGGTCACAATAGTCAGCCTCTCTGCCGAAAAAACCGGCTTGATCTGAACAAAACTTACGTTGCGCCAGCGAGAACCAACTCCATTGTCCGTGATCGGGTTAGTCCAGACAGTATAGACAGATAGATTATAGTGGAAAACATGATAATCACTATTCGTATCGATGTGTCGCTTATCAGGTTGCAAATCACAACCGGCAATAGCAGAAGGATCGTGATCAGGACCAGCAAGAAAGCTCGAGCTATCCGTCTTATCAGGTGTCCAGAGTATAGGTATACGTTCGGATCGATGGAAAGATCGTGTTTTGGATCCTGCAATTTGGTTTAGGCTAGGTAGTATCGAGAGCGAGTGTCTCCTTACGTTGCGAAAGCTCTGGTAGAAACGTATCAGCCTGTTCTCTACCCAAACTTCGAGTTGTGACATGGCATTATCTTTGCAAGGCGCCAAAGATACTATATCTTGCGCTATTTCAAGATACGCAGATTCTTGGCGAGCGAGACATGCATTTCCGTCTAGCCAGTTCTGCAGGCTCTCCACGTCTCGTTCCTCGGCGCTTTCCGAGTTTAGCATGCGGCGACTGTTCTCGGTGAATTTGTCTGATCTATTAGTTTCTGCGAGTATCGTTTGTCTGACTCTTTGTGCGGTATACCATAGTCATCCATACTCTTCTCAATCTCTTCCATCAGAGCAATTCGGTCTGCATTCTTGTCTATGCGGCTTTTCCCAAGAAAGAGAGGGCATCTTTCATCACGGTCAATCTGCTCTAGCTTTTCCTCGAGTACAGATAGTCTGTCTTGCTTCAGGAGGAGGATTCGTGCTCGGAGTGTGCCGAACCGCCGGCACACGAAGAACGGGGTATGGGCGGAGATGAGAGCGGCGTAGCGAGGATATCCGAGCCTGTAGTCCTCGACTGATTCATGTAAGCACTACGCTAAATAAATAAACGGTTTTTCATACTCTTTTTCATCCCTCTGTTATTTCTTGATACTGAGTAATATGTCGAATGTCTCTGCGGATCAAGGTGTGCGGCATTGCGAGGTAATTGCTGCTACCTAGAAAAAAGAAGTACTGCGATGCGCGCTGCACGCTGACCTGCAGCAAATGCGCGAAACGACCCCACGTCAGACTTCCGGTGGAACCTACATTACCCTGTATGCTTACACTGCCTTCGCGCTATGTGCTTTGCGCAGGGTGTGCCCACCAATCGAGGCCCGGCAATGCAGTACCCACAGGGTTCGAACAGGCAACCACCGCAAGGCTGAACAGCTGCACATTGTGATAAAAGCCTGATTCTCGTCCTTTGCGCGAACCGAAAAGGCCCCCCAGATAGCTCCTCGCCAAAAAGTAATATTATCATCAGATTGGTGTAATCAAGCGACAAAATGACTGAAGAGGAAGAAGGGTAAGTCGCGCTAGCGCCGACTCCGTGATCTGCATCACCAATCTGTCGACTGTAGCAACATCTCCAACATTACCTTTGTTGACGACGAAGGCCGCGCGCGGATCAAAAAGTACTCCAAGGTTCGTTGAAATGGTTGAAGAGCCTTTGTTACCTTGGGTAGACTAAGAGATTTGCAGACAAGCAAGTTCCGCGTCGGCGACACGGTGAAGATTGTCCAGGCAAACGGATCTCGAAAAGGGCCATACTTCATCGCGTCGATTCCGTCGAGTGGGATTTACACGCTCAGTGACGAAAATGGTGCAGCCGTCGAAGATGGAGATGAGATTGAAGAGAATGATCTAGTGGCTGCATGAGTTGCGCATCTGGATTTTATGAGCTTGGTATAGGATATAGATTAAACAGCTCTTTTGGACATATTACACTTTAAGCCTCGACTGTAAGATTCAAGATGCCGTTACATTGCACTCACAGTCCAGGCATTTCGTGAAGGATTGAGGCAGATTCGCTAAGATCCTGGCATGCTGCACATCTCCACCATTGTGCCTCGGTCGCCACTGGCTTACGTGGCACCTATCGTAGCATGCATCGCGAACTGAGGTGGGACAAAGAACGGCCTTGTTCCCCCACAAGGCGCACTCGACTTCGGGAAGGTAAGGCATCTCACGGCAAGGTACCTCACGGCGAGAGCACTCTCATGCCTCCAGCTCAACCACACAAAGTTCGATTTCCTAAGGTGATGGATTACCAGAACCATAGCTACACGCATTACGCACTGCTGATAGGAATTGACTCTTATCAGGAGAAGCCCCTAAGAGGCTGTGTACGGGATGTTCAAGAGACAAAGAAGCTTTTGGACAGCATGCCGAAACCCGCCGTCGTTGATACTGAGATTTTGACTGCTAGTCGTGATATGGACGCGAAGAGATGCACTTCCTTAAAAGAAACCCCACGCTCGCCAACCTACCATAACGTCGTCGAAAGTTTCAAGCGCATTACATCTCAAGCCAAGGCTGGCAGCTTCGTCTACATCCACTTTTCTGGCCACGGCACTGCTTTCAGACCTCCCCTCAAGTCTGCACCTACGAGCGTCTTTTCGAACCGGTCTACAGGAGACCTTGCATTAAATCTCCTGGATTCAGACGGTCGAACGCGCTATCTCCATGGCTCTGAGCTGGTTTACTTGCTGGAAGCCATGGTCAGCAACAAGTTGATAGTGACACTTGTCCTCGACTGCTGTTTTTCCGGAAGCGTGATGCGTACCAACGGAAACGCATCAGCTCCATTCTCTACAACCCAATCGGGAGAGTGCATGACGGAGGATAATGATGGCAATGCGTGTAACGACGACTCAGTCCGATTCCTTGACTACAACCCCAACATCGTTGTGACACAAGATACGCTATCTGGATCAGTTTCTTATCATACCACGCACCCAGAATACCGTCATGCGACTCTACGACAAAACTGGCTTGTCAATCCCAACGGCTACACCGTCCTGACAGCATGTGGACCGACGGAGATTGCGAGAGAGATACAAGTCGATGAGCACGTACACGGGGCGTTATCGTACTTCTTAAATGAGGCCTTTCGTAAGCTCGGTGGCATTGGAGGCAGCCAGCGGCACATGTACCAATACTTGCGTGCCCGATTCCTAGAAACCCAGAAGCAATACCGACACAACCAAGTACCGATGCTATACGGGAACAAAGACCTGTTTTTCTTCGGCAAGGCCAATGCGTGGATTGGCTCGGCTCCGATTCCAGTCACGGGGAACAGCCGCAGTGGTTTCTTTCTCGAGGCTGGTCAAGCTCACGGCATATGTCGGGATGACGAGTTTTCCATATGTGCGTTCGCTACAATAAGTTGTTCGAGTCAGAACGCGGTTTCGACGAGCAGTCCAGTGGTCGCTAGAGCCAGGAACGTTGGCGTCTTCACCTCGGAGCTCGACGTTCCACAAACGACAGCTGCAGGTAACGACGTGCTGATGGCTACACCGCGAACGCGTCTCGCGCTTCGGAGGCTTCCTATTCTGCTAGATTTGAGCGGTGCTCATGCAGATGTCTGGGCTGAAGTAGTGAAAGAACAGAGGTCGCTCACTGTATATGGTGTAGATGAGAAAGATCACATCGACTCATGCTGCTTTGCAGTATCCATGTCCATCGATGGCTTCTACGAGATTCGAGATGAATCAAACCAAATGCTTCTCTGCTTTCCTGCTACCCCTACTTCGCCCAAAGAAGATGCGATACAGTTCTTGGAAACGTTGCGGCATCTCGCTAGATACGAGTTGACGAGACGTCTGACGAACAACGTCTCCGACGAGCAAACAAATGCTTTCAAACAGTCGTTTGGCGTCCACATCATCGATGCAGATGGTATACGTATCAAGCCAGGGTGTCTGGATTCAGGGATCCTATCCGCAGCATGTCATCATGATCAGTGCATGATAAGGGTACAAGACAATACGACTCTGCAGTTGGAAGTAGAGAACAAAGGACAGCACAACCTCTATTTACACATTTACACGATGAGTTCTACGTGGCAAGTAGAAAACATTCTTACAGGGGACTACGTCGTCGTCCCGCCGTACTCTGCCAACAAAAGCGACGACTTTCGCAAGGGCTCAGACGGGACGTGGAAGAAAAAGCTGTTGATGACAATACCAGAAGAGATAAAACTGATAGCTGAAAAGCATTGCAACGATGTAATGAAGGTTTTCCTCACTACTCAGCCAACTTCCTTCCTCTTACTAGAGCTGCCGCAGTTGGGAGGGTATTTAGAGAGACAGAAGCTCGCTGAGTCGAAAGGAGGGTGCCGTGGAGGCCCTCCTGAGGCCTGGTCGGCGCTAAGCTTCCACATACATACCTACTTGCAGGCAGGGCAGTAGATGTGCTTCACACACAACCAAAGCATCAGGATCAACGACCAGATATTAGTCGAGGGTAATAAAACTCAAACACCAAAGTGCACATAAGGTACCCAATGCATCGGCCACACGATATCCTCCTCTTCATCGAAAACAGCAATTTTTCTCAGCTGCACTACTCCTGACCCTCTTTCGCTAAGAGTGACCTGCATCGTCGTTGGAACCGTCGCGTCTTCCGCGTCTTTGCGCATCTTTCTCGCTCGTGTAGGCATCTGTACCCAGGTATCTCGCAGAGCCCTGGTAGCTTTGTGAAGACCCAGGCAGACCGACTCATCTGTCAGGCCACCATGCATCATCTCATTGTATGTGATCTTTGCAATGTCCACACAGCTTTGATCGTTAACCTCCCATAGGCTACCAATCACATGACGAAACCCCGCTATCTGACATGCACTGATCAGATGAATGCTCTCATCAAGCAGCTTCTCATCCCGGATCTGTCCTGTACCACAAGCCGAGAGGTACGCAAGGAACGGAGCGCGGTCACGGATATTGGTCGCCAGCAAATCTGCCACCGTCAATGGGTTGTTCTCCCAGTCCTCGAGAAGTAGCGAGCTCTGTGCAGGGTCCACGGGATCTGTATGACCGTGACCTGCAAAATGGAACATCTTGCAATTCGGTAGGTGGGATATCACTTCGTCTTTGCGCGGCCTGACTTCGGTCGGCTGAAAGGACAATGAGTTGCACAGGTCATGCAATACCTCCACTTCCGTGGCCACAAAGTGGAGTCTTTGCTGGTTCGGGGTATCTTGCATAGCGATAAGAAGAACCTGGTCTAGTTCTTTGGATCCACTTTCGAGCTGCTGGCGTCGGCGACCCTGGATAATTGCCTTGATGGATGAGCTATACGACGACATTACTCTGTCAAGAACCGTGCGAGTAGAGTCTTTCCTATGATATCCAGCTGCATGAAGTGGTAATATGCTCATGAGACCTGTGGCAATCCACCATATGCGTGGCCAATTTCCATCGATAACGGGGGTTATGAAACCCAAAGCGTTTAAAATGGGGCTAGTCACACTGTCCCATAGCCATTCGAGAACCTCGGGAACGCCTAGATCTTTGAGATGTGCGTGGGCCCATACATCTCGATGATTCAAGTCGGGCAAGACGAGAGACCGGATCTGATGACTTTCAACCAGGATGGCGTCGCAGCGATATTCGCTAACGTTTATCATGACTATCGGACCGAACTCTGCCGCGGCTTGCATATTCGCTGCACTTGGCGGAAGTAAGAAGTCTTTGAAACCAGGGTATTCACGGATCTCCGCAAGCAATTCATCGAACTCTCTATCGGCAACAGAACGACGGTCCGCTTGGGCTTGTACGCGTGATTTGTGCTCGTGTGTTGTTGCGGAAGCGTTCAGTATCACCTTCTCTTCTAGCTCGTTTTGGAGGCGAATGAAGCGATCTGCGAGTTCATGGTGTTGTTTCCATAATTCCGCGGTGTCGGCTCGTACCTCATCAAGAGACGCGGCAAGCACACCGCGTCCTTGCTCGAGTATACTCAGCGCAGTCCTTGGGTCTTCACCTCCCAGCAAGGCAGCTGCAGCTCCATCAGTAGCAAGTCCGACGACTTGGCCAAGCCTATACTGCTTATCAGAAGTTTCTAGTGACCGTGATGTCAGCTTGGGCATCAAAGCGACAGTTTTGGATGCAGCCGCGTGAGCCCGTTTCCAGTCTGAGATGATCGCACATGATCTAACGGCCTCTCTCCCACCCAGGATGCGGATAAGGATCGAGGAGCTAGATAGCTCCAGGGTCAACAGGTGAAGCGATATAGATTCCTCGAGGTCGGCCAAGGATTTATCTTTGTCGTATCTATCCTTCAGTCTGTCTCCCAGTAAGATTGTCCGTTGAGCTCGCTGTGGATGATCCTCTGGGGTTGCGTCAAGGGCCTTGCGGGTGATAAAAATGGCTTCGTCAAGGTCTTGCCTAGTCCATGTTCTATAATATTGATCTCCCAGCCCCACAGCCAGATTGTTCAGATGCCCTGGAATATCGGGATGGTCTTCTGGCAATAGATCAAGGGCTTCTCGCGCAGCTTTGATAGCCTCTTCTAGATGAGCCATCTCTTTCGTTCGCAGATACATGTCCCCCATCCTGTTCCCATAGTTGTTCAGACAATGGATTCGTTCTGGGCGGTTTCCTGGGATTAAATCAAGACACTGCCGTGATACCTCGATTGCTTCTTCCAAATCGCGCATCGCTTCCGTCCTGTGAAATTTGTTCCCAAGTCCGATCGCAAGGCAATTCAGCTGATCGACTAAATCCAACTTATCTTCTAGGCATGGATCAGTGGTTTTCCGACTAAGTCGGACGGCTTCCCTGCTTCTTGTGATGGCTTCTTCCAAAATGGCAGTAGCTCCAGTACTATCATATCGGTACCTTAAAACATTCGCAAGGTTGTTCAGCGACACAGTGTATAACGGGTTGCCTTCATTGAGCCCATCAGCCACTTCTTGGAAAATCCTGATCGACTCTTCTAGGTCACCGGTTCCTCCTGTCGCAAGATATCGATGGCTGAACGCATGCCCCAGATTAGTCAGCCGCTGTGCCCACGTGGAATCATCCTTGTTAGACATATTGGCAACTTCTTGCGCAATCTCGACCCATCTTTGTAGGTCAGCTTCGGTCTCTGTTTTTGTGTACCTTTCCCAGAGCGCAGTCACAAGACAACTTGACTGACGGGTCCACTCTTCACAGTCTTCTTCCTTGTTGGTGGCGTCCACGACTAGCTGTGAGACCCGAATGGATTCATCCAAATCACCTACTGTTCCTTTGCTCTTGTATCTCGTCCAGACTGAATCCCCAAGAAATATTAATGGATTCGGCCATTCGACTGCACTTCCATCTTGCGCCGTAGCATCGGCAACTTTGTACGCAATTTGTATGAACTCGTCCAGATCAGCGGCTGATGCGTGCAGCTCATATCTTGCCCAGATTCTATCCCCAAGAACCGTCAATCGATGTGCCCATAGGACGGCGTCCTTCTCTCGTACTGTGCCATGAACTGTCTCACGCGTCATCCGGATAGAGTCGTCCAGGTCGGGAGCCGATGGCACAAGTTGGTACCTCTCATAGATAGCGTCTCCAAGGAAAGCTAACTGGTCAACCCATTCGGGATGGTCTTCGTCTCGAGGAGTGGCAGCGACCGCTTTTTGCATAATCCGAATCGACTCGTCAAGGTCAACTGCCGCTTGTGAAATTTCGTACTTTTCCCAGATGGCCTCTCCAAGCAGGCGTAGTCGCAATGTAATCTCAGAATGATTCTTTTCGTCACAAGTGATGCCCACCAATTTGTGTCCGACCCGAATGTACTCGTCAAGATCGGCCTCTGCCTGTAATATCTTATATCTTTCCCAAATTGCGTCGGCTATACGGGCCGATCGGTCTGGCCAATCTGGATCATCGGCCTGAGTGGTATCGACTGCTCGCTGGAGCATGCGAATGGAATCATCGAGATCGGTTGCCGCTCCTGTGGCTTCCCATTTCGTCCATAGCATATCGCCAAGATTAGCCAAACGACGCGCCCATCCCGAAGGATCTTCATTCATAAAGTCCTGAGCGGCATCGACTGCTTGTTGAGTGGAACTAATCGATTCGTCAAGGTCAGCTGCCACACTGGTCAACTCATACCGCATCCACATCATCTCGCCAAGATGTGCCATCCTACGCGCCCAGTGCGGATGACTCGCCCTCACAGCGTTGATTATGCCTCTTCCAATTTGAATGAGCTCATCAAGATCGGTGATTGATCCAGTAGCGTGATGTCTTTCTGCAATGACATCGACTGCGTCAGACGATCGGTGGCGCCATTCAGTATGAGCCTGGTCTGTGGTACCAAGCAGCATTTGAGCGATTCCAAAACCTCTACCAAGATCGAATGCCTGTCCCGTAGCACTGTATTTCTCCCATAGTACATCTTCAAGGACAGTCGCTCGGTGTTGCCATTCCGGATCGTCCTCGTTGGTGACGTCGAATGCTTCCTTTGCGGATGAGATTCGAAAGTCTAGATCGTTTGTATCTTTCGTCCTCTGTTTGTGCTTCATCGCGCACGTCAGATCCGTGAGTAAGTTCTCTGGGGCCTTGTGGTTTCGAAAAGCCACATTGGTGACCTCGGTTAAGCAACATGTTTCTTCTTCTAAGCGGGTCATTGCTATAGTCTGACTCGATTCTATAGCACACAACCAAAGTAGACACTAGTGGATGCAATACGCATGAGAAGGAAACTTCAGCTCGATTTGTGACCATCAGGCTGCCAGATTCCGGCGAATCTTGGCAACAAGGCTGACTAACTGCATAATTCTCGCGACGCGGCTAAAAACGCCGCCGACCTTAACGTGCCATTTTGATAGTCGTCATTGTGTCAGAATCATCACCTCGTAAGATGAAGGATGAAAAGCGATAGGTAGGCTGATATTGCGGTGTCGTCTCGGTGCTGAGATGACGACGACGTCCAAGGGTCGTAGATGCGGTTGTTACGCCAACGCCAAATGTTTAGTGTTGGCGGCAATCTTTCCGCTTGCCGGCCGACGTGTACCCTGCGTCTTGGGCGGCTTCGTCACGGCATACCAACATTTCGCGCTGCACGCTCCACGCATTGATACGAATATTTACGATTTTCTCATAGCTAGATACCCATTCCACGACTGCCATTGTACCAGCAGCGAGGTTTTTCACGACGTTCCTCACATACGACGCCGACAGCCATCACGCTCGCAGATAGCCCATACACGGCACACAACCCATGCAATAGTCGCTGTTGCGTCCTATCTACCAAAAGATGCTCGGCTTCCGCCCACTAGCCGTGGGTAAGCGGAAAGCTCAGTCCTATAACCAGGCACCCAACCTTGACCGCGACGTTGAAGAGGGCGAGCACAACGAGAAGGACTATGGCAGTGATGGCTACGAAGCCTACATGTCCTCGGGTACACCAAGCCCCTCGTCGTCACGGCATTCTTCCGGCGCATACGATCAAAATCCAAACAACATCGAATCGCGGCCCCTCCGCCGGCCCTCCAAATCGCATCGAAGAGCGCCCTCGAAAGCGACCGTAAGCGCATACAGCTACAGGAATCCGCGAGCATGCACAAGATACTTTGGGCTGGCGGTAGCGAGCACACTGCTTTTCTTCATGTGGTTCCTCTTCAGCAGCAGTTGGCAATCGATACGGAATGCAGAGCTCGGGCTAAATAAGCCCCCACCGCCACCCAACGTTTGGGAGAGCTTCCCGTTCCTACAAAGATACCACGGTGGAATAAGGTCGCTAGTGAGTCGGGAAAAGAACGTACCTGAATACCCGACCAAGCAGGATATCGACCCTGAGCTGCCGGCTGAGACACCCAAGGACGGAGCAAAAGAACGGAGATCCGAGGGCGCACACATTGCCGACTCCATTCCCTTTGACCCATACCCCGAGTACAGCGGATCCAACTATGTAGACAAATACGGACCGGTCGAAACATGCTATGTCGATGTCAACGATACGATCAAGGTTCCTGGGCTCCGAGCGTACAAAGGCGTCCCCGAAGGCCTGCCGGACAATGTCATTGGAAGCTACGAAACACTGGGCTTGAGAAACGACGTGTGCTTTGAGCGCTTTGGGCGACTTGGCCCGTATGGCTTGGGCTACAGCAAGCGGCGGGGCGGCACTGGCGCCGGCATGGAGGGCGACCGAGAAGGCATTGAAGATGTTTGGAAAACCAATGCTGAGATCGACTTTCGAGATGTCAACTGGGGCGACGCTGTTCACCGATGCCTGGAGAAGAACAAGGACCGATTCAAGAAGCAACCCGCAATCCGAGGCAATACTTTCCAGACCATGGAGAAACGCAAAGTAGATGTTGCAAAGAGCGCTAAGGTTGAGGATACAGCCAGCGAACAGTCAAAAGCAGCACGCACCACCCTTCTTCCCCGCACCGCAGTCCTCATTCGAACGTGGTGGGACTACGAGTATGACGACGAGGATCTCATGTATCTCCGCGCTCTTATCTCTGAGCTGAGTCTTTCGTCCGGGGGCGAGTACGAAGTGCACTTCCTGATCCATGTCAAGGACGACAATAAGCAGATTTGGGCCGATGAGCAGGTCTACCAGGAGGTTCTGCAAAGCTCACTTCCTGCTGAGTTTGCCGGCATGGGCACCTTGTGGTCGGAACGCCAAATGGGTCTAATCTATGGTGGCATTGAAGACTCTAACTTCAGAGGCTTGCCTGTCCATGGCGCCTACCGCTCCACCTTCATGCCAGTGACCTACTTCGCCCACCAGCATCCTGAATATGACTTCTTTTGGCATTGGGAGATGGATGTCCGATACACTGGACACTACTACCATCTCTTCGAACAGGTATCCAAGTGGACGACGGCTCAGCCCCGTAAAGGACTATGGGAGCGCAACGCGCGTTTCTACGTACCATCAGTGCACGAATCTTGGGAGGACTTCAAGCACATGGTGCGCGTACAGACCGAACATGGCACGAACAACCAAGCGAACAGATGGTCCTCGCATCTTCCTCCAAACCCGCATGTCCCGGGCCCAGAAATGCAGAAACCAGAGAAACCAATATGGGGCCCAGAGCTTCCCAAGGATTACCCAGATATCGAGATCGACCCGGATGTCAAGCCCAACACCACAATAGCCGAGGACAAGTACGAGTGGGGTGTAGGCGAGCCTGCTGACCTCATTGTGTTCAACCCTCTCTTCGACCCTGACCAGACCAACTGGATCTTAGCCGACGATACCACCGGTTACGACGTCAAAAACGGTCGCCCACCACGACGGACAGCCATCAACACTTCTGGCCGCCTCTCAAGAAGGCTCCTCGAGACGATGCACCGCGAGCAATCACGCTTCCGTCATACCATGTTCAGCGAGATGTGGCCCGCTTCATGTGCCCTACATCACGGTCTCAAAGCCGTATACGCACCGCACCCCGTATTCATTGACCGCAAGTGGCCCACGCAATATCTTGCTGCCATTTTCAACAACGGTCGCAATGGGGCTTCGGGCGGTGCTCGTATGTCTGTCTTCTCGGATGAGAGACAACACAACTTCCTCGGCACCACCTGGTACTATCACGCTGGCTTTGCACCTAACCTGTGGAAGCGCTGGCTTGGCTACAAAGTTGATAACGACGGCGGCGAGGAGCATGAGTTGGCTCACGAGGGCCGCATGTGTCTCCCGGGCGTGTTGCTGCACCCGGTCAAGCAGGTCGACCTAATACAAGAGCGGCTCGAAGACCCTACAGAAAAAATTGAGTAGGGTCTGGGTGCGAACAAAGCAATATTTCATCATGGTGGGACTTGGTGTATAGGCGCAATGGGTTGTATTGGTACGCTACAGCGAATAGCGTTTGATTCTTGATGTAAATGATTAAACATGATCTTCCCATTCACATTGAATACGGTATATGAGCAGCATTTGGTAGGCGCTAGTTGGTTGGTAGCTTTACTTTGTGTATGTAAAACGACATGCAACGTCGCACGATTTACACTTTTCCTGTCTTCTCTCAATTCAATAACTCCTCGGCAGCTGAAGCACTTTCTCCCCAATGTAATTCAATATCATCTCCCTACTCACGGGGGCTATCCTTGGCACAAAGCATTCCCTAAGGTACCGCTCAACATCGTACTCTTGCGCATACCCCATTCCACCGTGCGCCAGGACCGCTCGCTCGCACGCTGTGAAGGCAGCCTCTGCCGCGAGATACTTTGCCGTATTCGCCGCTACGCCAATGGCATCCTGACGGATCGAGTCATCAGTCTTACTCGCATCGTACAATCGCGCCGCATGATACGTCGCCAGCTTCGCGGCTTCAAGCTGCATATACGCATCAGCGAGGGGATGCGCAACCCCCTGATTCATGCCAATCGGCCGCTGGAAAACATGACGGTCCCGCGCATACTTGCTTGCTTTGGTCAACGCCGCATATCCCAACCCCAACGCCTCGCCCGCTAGCAAGCATCGCTCTGCGTTCATCCCGTGCAGGATGATCTTGAACCCCTCTCCTTCTTCACCAACCAGGGTGTCAGCGGGTATCTTGTAGTTGTCGAAGAAGACTTCATTTGCGTCGACGGCGCGGCCGCCCATCTTCTTGATACGCCGCATATCCAGTCCCGAGCCCTCTGACCGATCCAGCGGGATACAAAACATAGACAGCGCTTTACTCGGCTTCGGGGCCTCTTCCCGCGCTGTCGTCCGCGCGAGCAAGATCATCCGAGACGCAACTTGCGCACATGTAATCCATATCTTCTGCCCCGTAACACTGTACCCTCCATCCTCTCCCTCCAGCTTCTTCGCAAACGTCCCCAATCTCAACGTATCCAGTCCGGTATTCGGTTCCGTAACTCCAAAACACGTCCGCCACTCTCCAATCACAATCTTTGGTATCGTCTCTTGCAGTTGCGCTTCACTCCCATATTTCGCCAAAGGCTGCGTCGCATACACATTGGCGTGTATGGCTTGGGCGCCCGCTATGCCTGCACCGGATTCTGCAATCGTTTGCATCATCATGGTTGCTTCTGAGATGCCGAGACCAGAGCCCCCGTATGCTTCTGGGAGCGCGATGCCGAGCCAGCCGTCTTTTGCGAGGGCGGCGTGGAAGGAGGTCGGGTCTTTGGATGCTTCGTCGTGGGCGCGCCAGTAGCTGTTTGGGAACTGTGAACATAGTGCGAAGATTGCTTCGCGGACTTCGAGTTGGGTCAATGTGAAGCCTGTTGTTTCCATGATAAGAGGGCGTGGTGTTGCTGTGAATGCACGTCTTTGCAGACTTGGGCATGTTGGTGGGCGCATTGCCCGCAGGACGCGACGGAGTGTTGGGCGATACATGGTGCTCAATTGATATCTGTTACATTGCGCCTGTATCGTGTTGAATACCCTTGATGTATGCACCGAGTAGTCGTAAAGCCGACTTGCTTGCTTGCTTGCCGTACGGGTGGGGTTACCTCAACTAGGGACTGGGCCGAGGTAGATAACCGAGCCTGCTGAGCGACGATGATGTGACGTAACACAATTTAGGTTGTTCGCACATGGCTACATGTCTTCATGGACGCCTCGACATCAGTTTTGAAGACGTGTAGTCCTGCGCGGGAGGTCTGCAATGCGGCTTGGAGTCTGAAACGTGGGTGCGGGGGAGCGGCGCTTTTGTTGTTGATGCAGGGTGCGGGCCGCTGGTCTCGGTGGACCCGATACCCTGCTGCCCGGCCGTCCGAGCCGCCCGGCCGTTCGAGCCACCCTGAACACCAAAACAGCAGCTTAACTTGAGG
>JARBXR010000127.1:0-83082 GCA_029100535.1 Stemphylium beticola | reverse complement strand
TAGCAATACAGAGCCATCCTCCACTATTCTCTTGCAGTGTGAAGCAAATACTATTGCCTATAACTGCCCCTTACAAGGCCTTAGTAGGATAGCGTATTACGTGATCTGTGTGCCTCTCACTAATCTTTATCCTTCGGTTCGTGCGACAGCTAGCCTCTAGCTTCGCTTTCCTTGCCAGGAGCATTCGACCTACTGCTGTTTGTAACACTATACGCCCTTTACTAACCATTATCCTTTAGTTCGTGCGATAGTTAGCCTCTAACCTCGCTTTCCTGCCAGGAGGATCCTACCTGCTGTTGTTTGTAACAGCTTGATGGTGAACCACGTTACTTATAATGGCCGCTATCACCCTTAGGGCCTACTATCACTAATAGTCCTGTCTTAGCGTGATATTAGTTACGTGATCCGCACACCCCGCGCTAATTATTATCTATAGGCTTGTGCGACTGTTGGTGCCAACATCGCATCCTTTGTCGAGGAGAGGCCTTTGCTTGTTATTTGTAACACTAGATAGATTATTAAAATGCTTCAAAGGATAACGGGTAAACGAGAAGGTTGACCAGCTATCCACTAGAGCGATGAGCATCTATGATGCGTACCGCTGATCCGTAGAGCCGAAGACATCCAGCGACTGCATATCACATCCGCACAAGATCCAGTCCGCCTTGTCCGTCCCTTCGCAATCTCCCCCTCATACCCTTTGCCTGATTTTCCATCTCGCTCCATCTTCCGACCCTCAAGCCCTCATGCTCCCATCCTCGCGTATGGGTAAACAGAGGCGCCAACGTTGTGCTCTTCCACAGCCCTTGCTTATCGCCTCTGCTCAACGCGATGCTGGCTACCAACAGGACAACGCTCATGAGAACTACCACGCCGGGTAGAACGAGCCAAGGCCAGGTCACATGAATGTAGGTCTCTTCGCGATACGAAGTTCCAAACACCTGCGTAGCATTGCCACCTTCGCGGATCCTGTTCGTCATCGAAGCTGCAATGTTGGCGAAAGTCTGCGACATATTTGGCTGCATATACAACACCCGTGCCACTGCATCTGTTTCGGATGTTGTGAAAAAATGTTTCCCTAGCCAGGTCCCTAGTAACTCGCCTTCTCGATCGTTGACTATGAATGTTTTATTTGGTCCATCAAAGTCCGTATTCTCGTCCAGCTCGAATTGGCCCAGGAGGCTACCGTTGTCATCGAAGGCAGGTCTTGAATGGGATTTCAGAGGCCAAGTTCGTATGTCTGGAGTAACAATTTCGCCTTTGACAACTTTAACGTCAGAGTAGCGTTTCGCGCACCATGTGAGTCGACATTCAAACGCTTCGGGGCGAGTGTATCTCCGCCATTTCTCGCGGAAACGCGTGATACCAGCAACAACGAGCAAGTCCGTCAGGTTCCCAATCGTTGGGTCGACGAAATAGTATCCTGGAATTGCAGTTGCGTTCAGGAGCGGCCCAAGGTCGCCAACAAGGTTGCGGCCGTATTGGCCAAGTGTGATTAACCCAGATGGTAACGTAAAATTGCAATTCTTGATAATGCTTGAATTGCTTAGTTCGGTTTCCGTGCAGTTTACGCTCACTTGATCTGTGACGTTGTTACACGAGCTGCACACACCGAAAGTGTAGAACGTTGGCCATGTACAGTTTGCAGTGGTACAGCCGAACGCCATAGGCGAGTTTAGAGTATACAGACCATTTTGGACGGCGCCTTGCATAGCCATGTCCACGTTGAGGTCCTGCGAGTTTACTTCATATCCAGTGATACCCGTGTCATAGATCTGCGAGGTAGAGATAAAAGCTGATTCTGAATCCGTCAAGTTCGGTACCGTTCGTAGTGGGAAAGACAAAATCTGTTGCGCAAAAGGATCCGAAGCCAGCGCAAGAATTGTCAAAACCGAGGCCCATAAAGCCCACCCTAGTCCACCGCTTCGACACGAGAAAGCTTCTCTTGGACTAAGGCGCAAAAGAAGGTTCAAAGCTCCGAGCGGACCGCGACTGGCATCGTCGAAGATCTGAAAGTCCTGAATCCGATGTGGCGCGCTTTCGAAATGAAGCCATTTCAATTGCGATATGCACGCTGCAACTGCTAGCAGGAGACACGCTTTGGATATGGTAGCGAGGGTCGATATAAGAGCGTTGGGCGAGATGACGGAGTGCCATGAGGACAGCGAGGCTTCCTGCACTGTCCATAGCGTAATGACGATGGCAATGAAGCACGCGTAGCTCACAAATACGCTTCCAAGCTCCCACCACCACCAGTCGTTAAGAACATCCATCCAAGCGCCTTCCTTTCGCTTTCCGGGAGAAAAGACAAAGGGACCTCGCTCTGAGCTTGGGCTATCTAAATCATGAGTAAACTGCGATGGTGGAATCTGCTGATGGAGAACAAGGCTCTGTTGGCTGTCTTGTGGCGCTTCGACTGATACATGGTCTCGCGAAAGCATTCCTCTCGAGATAGGAGAGACCGGTGGCTGACCACGGCCGCATGTATCGTGAGGCTGAGATCGATTGCGTCCTCCACTACTGAAGGCTGATTGGCTTGTACACGACTGGGAGGGCTCGGTACTGTTTGGTAGATGCTCGTAGTGAGAAGACTGTGGTGCCATGTTCGATCCTGGAAATTGCCGTTTTTTGTTTGTGAGGGAAAAGGAATTCTAGTAAAGGAATTCAGGTGTGCTGAAGAAGGTGAAGGACGTTTCCGCCCCCAAAATGAAGGCTGTGTCAGGGTGCTGCCTGCACCACATTGCTTATCTGTCTCGCTTAGCCTTGTGGTACTGTGGCCAACGACAACATTTGGCTTGTCATCATCTTGGACGACTGGCATGGAATAAATAGGAAATTGAGTCTATGATGCATGCACAAGCAGCTACCTGATTGCATGGATACTGTTGGCTCACGGAGAATGATTGTGTAATTTCGCATTGTGTTTGACTGTCCGTATCCTTGGGTGACAGCGCGAGGACAATTCGTGAACATCGTGGGTCTGGGTAGTGGGTCAAGAGTAAAATGAAACGTTGTTGCTAACCAAGAGCTATACCAGGGGTATCAAGATGGCTTTCAAACGCCGGATGATAGCCATAACTAAACGCCGTAATCAAAGGTCCGCTGAGCGATAAATAATGCAAACATGTTACTCAAAATTGAAGAAGGCATCGTCGAACGATGACTGCTCGGGGTTCTCGTACTCGTCCATGTTGAAGAGGTCCTCGAGGTCGTCGGTGGCCATGGTGTCCATCATGTCGTCGTTGTTAGTCGTCTCGCCCTTCTTTTCCTCGGGCGGTGGTTGCACAGTCGGCTTTGGCTCCTCAGCCTTTGGAGCAGGTGCAGGTGCAGGTGCAGGCGCAGGCTCTGGTTCCGGTGCGGACTTCTCTGCTGCAGCCGTGTTGTTGTCCGCATTCGTATTCGAGTTGTCATTTGTATTCATATCCAGACCTGGCAGGTCGGGCATGGTAAAATCTATGTCCATGTTGGAAGCCCGGTTCGCCCTGTCATCCTCGCTGTCTTTTGCAAAATCTTCGAGGCCGCGCAACAGGGACTGGCCATCATTGCCATCATCGAGATTGAAGTCCATGTCTCCCGAGGTGTCCATCATGTCATTGTGGGGGTTGTTGTCGGCGGAGGTGTCCATTGAATCGCCAAACATGGCATCGAAATCAAAGTCGGACTCTTGGGGGTTGGCGGTTGTAGGAGTACCGTCGAAGAGCGCGTCTTTGGGTGGCTCGACGTTTGTCTCTATGGGCGATGGCGATGCCTTGGCATCCTCTCCTCCCTTTTTCGCTGTCTCGGGCTCGGGCTCGGGTTCCCTCGCTTTCGGTGGCTCAAGTGCGTCTTGTACTGCTGGTGGCTCAGGCGGTGCTGTTGTGGCTGCCTTCTCTTCCTTTACGGGCACGTCGTCGACTCTGGCGGCAGGTGCATTCCTCGACTCGGCCGCGAGTCTCGCCTTTTCTACCTCGTGCTGTTTCGCAGCGGCCTCCTTCTTCTTGCGGTCCTGCTTGAGCAGTGCCATGTCGCGTCGCAGCACCATCTGCGCAAGGCGCACCTCATTCTCGAGTTCATCTAGGGCATCGTGGAAGCGTTCGGTGGCGTGAGGCACGACACGCTGCAACTGCTGCTTCATGCGTCCTGAGCCTCCACCGGCCTGACTTTCTTTGAGAAAGCGACCTGAGTGCAGGAACTACAGGGTATCAGCATGGGTACGGCTACAGGGCGTGTTAGTAAGCAAGAGGCGTACATACAATGAGGTTGAGCATGCTCTGCAGCGTGTCAATGTGCTGGTTGGCAGGCGCGGCAGGAGCCAGGGGCTGCTCCTGCCCGGCTGCTGCTGGGTTCGCGGTGGCCATGGTGTTGTGGGAAGGCGCGATGCCGGGGGCGCGACGAGGATGGGTCGGTATGCCGAGCGTTGACAGGCGCGGGCTGCAGGTTCGCAGACCAGCGCTGGAGGGGTCCGCCGCTTAAATTGCTAGTAGGACGCTTCCGCGAGTGGGGACCATCGCTCCGGTACCAAACCAACGCATCAGGCAGCCACTAGCACTCTTTGATAATTAAATACGGCCAAATAATCACCTCGTCGCCTGACATTAGCTGCCAGCGCTGAAATGAATGGATTCCTTACCAAACCCCCGTAACGTTGACGGCAGTGGAAGGCTACAGTAGCTCTCCCGTTGCATTCGGCGCTTGTGGCCTGCTGCGAGCCTAATTCTCGCGACCCTCGCTCACCTCCCAACTCCTCTTCTCTCTTCACCCCACAGTGGAGATCATAGCTTGCCATCATAGCTCGGCGTAGGGCTTTCGCATCTCCTATCTCTCTTCCCTCTTGTTTTCCCTTACCTTTCCTAGTGCTTTCGGGTCTCTATCGGTAGCCTTGCTTGCGCTTTCCATTTCCACTTTCCTTGCCGCCGCCAACCAAGCAGCTCTCACCCCGCCCGCACTTGCCCACCCTCCCCGTGGCCTTGTCGGTGTCGTTTCTCCTGCCTCGCCTCTCGGATCGCATCTGAGCCCCATCCCTCGATATACACTCTAGTCAGTTGCGCCTTCCTGCGACTTCTGCTTCTGCCTTGTGCGCACCCTCGCGACAGCTATCATGGCCGACCAACAGAACCCCGGGGCACAGCTCCCCCCTCCCCCTTCTGCTGGTGCTCCTGGCTACGAGAACCAGGGCCAGCCTCAACAGCACATGCCCCCGCCGCCGCTCGCCCCCGTCATCATCCCCCAGAACAACAATCCCATTCCGACTGCCATTAGCTCGCCCATGTCGGGCAACCCCATGTCCCCGACCAGTGGCCAGCCTGGCTACGTCCCCCGCCGCGCTGCCCCCGAGCCGAACAAGCGCGCGCTATATGTTGGTGGACTGGACCCGCGGGTCACCGAGGACGTGTTGCGTCAGATTTTCGAGACGACTGGACATGTCCAGAGCGTCAAGATCATTCCAGACAAAACTGCAAGTTCTCCTTCTGTAAGATACCACCCCGAATCCGCTGCAATCTTTTGACAGCTTTGTGGCGCGGGCCGGGCTTATCTTGCATATGTTGCGACAATTCAAGTGCCGCTGACCGCTAACAGTTCAATTCTAAGGGTTTCAACTACGGATTTGTCGAGTATGATGACCCCGGCGCGGCTGAGCGTGGCATGGCTACGCTCAATGGCCGACGCATTCACAACAACGTAAGCACAGACGCTGGACTCGCTTCCATGCTGCCGTGTGTTCTGACTCAGACCAGGAAATCCGCGTAAACTGGGCTTATCAATCTAACAACACAGCCAAGGAAGACACTTCTAACCACTTCCACATTTTCGTTGGCGATCTTTCCAACGAGGTCAACGATGAGGTTCTTCTCCAGGCCTTCTCTACTTTTGGCCCTGTATCCGAGGCTCGCGTCATGTGGGACATGAAGACTGGCAGATCGCGTGGTTACGGATTCGTCGCTTTTAGAGATCGTGCCGATGCTGATCGCGCCCTCAACTCTATGGACGGAGAGTGGCTAGGTTCTCGAGCCATCCGCTGCAACTGGGCCAACCAAAAGGGCCAGCCTTCCATCTCCCAGCAGCAGGCCATGGCTTCCATGGGCATGACACCAACCACTCCGTTCGGGCACCATCATTTCCCCACCCATGGTGTTCAGAGCTACGACATGGTTGTTGCTCAGACCCCTCAGTGGCAGACTACGTGCTATGTCGGAAACTTGACTCCCTACACCTCGCAGGCTGACCTAGTGCCGCTTTTCCAGAACTTTGGATATGTCACCGAGACCCGCTTCCAGTCCGACCGTGGATTTGCCTTCATCAAGATGGACACGCATGAAAATGCAGCCATGGCCATCTGCCAGTTGAACGGCTACAACGTCAACGGTCGTCCGCTGAAGTGCAGCGTAGGTTGATTCGCTTCTCTTTTGTTATTTCTTAGCTCACATTTCCAATCTAGTGGGGCAAAGACCGTCCTCCGACTGGCCAGTTTGAGGGCTACTCGCCTGCGGGCGGCCCTAACTCAGCTTACCCCCAGACGCCCAGTGCGTACTTTCCGCAGTATGGTGGTGGGCCACAAGGTGGTCCCATGTCACCCTCAGGTGAGCGGCACCGGAGGAAGCTGCAGTATCGAAACAAGCAATCTAATGCGCGGGCAGGACCCAGCCCCGGCGGAGCACCTTTCGCGCAGCAGCAGCAAGCCTTTGGTAACCCCGGCATGCCATTCCAGCAGCAAATGCAGCAACCAGGCAGCGCCGGTGGCTACGGCCGCGGTGCCCCCCAACAGCCACAGTGGGGCCAGTCTCCTCAAGCCGCCTTCAACCAGAACGGCTTCGGTGGATACCAGGGCTAGAGACTTTCTTTGCTCCAACATGTTTTGTTCAGCGCTGTGCCATCTATTCTTGCGACACGCCCGGTTGTTTACAAGGGCTCTTTTTTTGGATAGCTCCGATTTCTGGGTCACATCTCATCAGCTATCTGGTCTTATGTTCTTAGGGAAGTCGTTATTTTAGTCTTGTTGTCCAAAAAGGTGCGCGGGTTGCTGTCTTATGGCATAGTTGGGTACCCTGTGGTACATTTCTTGTGGGATATTGTCTACGGTCGTTTGTGTGGTTCAAAATGAATCTCCTTTCTCGTGTTAGCATTTCCTTTGGTTCGAGCTTCGGCTTGTCGATGTTGCTTCTTCACTATCCACTATGACTTTGACTCTTCTTATTGATACCAAAAGCGCACTCTTCTCTTTGCGGCGTACGAGTGGTCATGTCTGCCCTTTGGCTTCTGATGAATCTTGTTGTATGTCGCTATTTGAACACTAGATTGTGTTATCTCTTAACGGAATAGACAAGGCGCGTTGAGTTGCAAAGGGGTGCAAGAATGCTGTAGGATCAGCGTGGGGATTTCTAGGAGATTGGACCACGCACGATTCTTTTGATACCCTTAGCTATTTATATTAATACGCCACAGTCGGGATTATTGGACAAATATAACTTGGTCCCACGGAATACCAATCGTCGCTCCTCTTATCGCGGAGAAGTACGTCTTCTACAACATGGAAGCAAATACGAAGCTGAGAATGTCGATCAGGGCTAAGGTTGCCTCAAAGCCGTTCGGAACTTTGTACCTGCGTCACCATGACCTATTTGGCGGGCCGGGACCTTGCATATGCTCTCAAGCTACTCTCAAAGGACCGCAAAAGTACCGTTAGATGCAGCACGTGATGCAGCACACTAGCGCATCCTAATTGAGCTGTCGCGTCGACTCGAAGTCGCGTTTTGTGTGGGCCCATTAGCACCAAAGTTAACAATCCCACCCCCGCCGTGCCGTGAATGGCACGCACATCCTGGACGCCATCTCACGCATTCCTTCTTTCCTAGGGTTATTGGCGCTCTCTTTGTTTGCTGCATGCTGTCTATTCTCGCGAGGAGAGGTGCGTCGCTTAAACCGTCCAACCCGAAAGAGTCGCCGCTGTTCTCCCTTCCACAACCCCCCCGGACGCACTTGCCTCACACTCGCCCGTTCCTGGCGCACTTTCGCCGCACGCGCCTCTCGACCTCACCACCACCCCAGCCAAACACCCTCTCCAACGTTCCTTCCAGATTTTCACCCCGGTTCCACGATCGCATCGGCCATCTCGTCAGTCGCCTTTATACAACAACGTCCATGTTCAAACAAGCCGTGCAAGTGCACGATGCTATCGCGTCGACTTCGCCGTCAAGCAATGCCTGTAAACAAGCCTCGATCGGATCTGCCTTCAACCGAGCCGGGCCAGCGCACACATCGGCAGCGCGTCCTCTAGGCTATACAGCAAAGCAGAATATTGCGGGGCCGCCGCATGCATCAAGTCCTGGCGTTCAGGGTGTAAAGAGGGCTTCCAATGGCCTGGCCAAGTCATTGGGCTCACAAGAGGACCTTCTCGATTGCCCTACCCTCAGCATTGCAGATATGGAAAAGGAGAATGAACTGCCGGCCGCATTCCACGCGCCCCGCACAAATCCCAGCATTCTAGAGACCGCCCTGTTCGACGAAGACGACTTCGACAGTGACGTGGATCTCGACGTGGAGGACCCAGCGACTAAGGGCACTGTCACATACCCCACATTACCCCGTGTTGCCTCTACCGGTTCGAAAGACTCCGGATACGACTCAAGAACACATACTGCTGACACCAAGCCAGACATGAACAGCAGCCAGCCGATACCGTGGTCATCTTCCCCCGTGGAACATCTCAAGACGCCCTCAAAGACTGAGCCTTTGAAGGCAAAGCGGAGGACATTGCCATGGCAACAATCTCAAAAGACACAGCCCATCCAGGAGGAAGATGAGATTGAAAAGGCCGCACCTCCGAAGAAGAAGCAATCTCTCAAAGCCGACAAGACTATATCAACACCAGCTTCAAAGGACTCCAAGTCACAATATCCCTGGAATACAACTGCGAGTGCTGTTAAGCAACAGCAAAAGGCGTTCAAGGAGAATATGAAGGCCCAGGCAAAGACAAACCAAGGCACCCAAGATGAAGTTACGGAAGCCATCAAAAAGAAGAAGAAGAACACAGTGGCTCGCATCTTTCTCAGCGAGGAACAACAAAACGTTCTGAACCTTGTGACCGAGTACAAAAAGAGTGTCTTTTTCACAGGTTCTGCTGGTATGTACAAACAGAGTTTACGGTATAGACTCTTTTGCTAATTATTACAGGTACCGGTAAATCAGTCCTGCTTCGCGAAATTATTGCGGGTTTGCGCCGGAAGTACGCTCGTGAGCCTGATCGAGTTGCCGTGACCGCATCAACGGGCTTGGCGGCTTGCAACATTGGTGGTGTTACTCTACACAGCTTTGCAGGTATCGGACTCGGTAAAGAGCCAGTTGAGGATTTAATCAAGAAGATCAGAAGAAACCAGAAAGCAAAGCAGCGGTGGATGCGCACAAAGGTCTTGATTATGGACGAGGTCTCCATGGTGGACGGCGACCTATTCGACAAGCTGGAGTCGATTGCGCGAACAATTCGCAATAATGGCAGGCCATTTGGCGGCATCCAGCTGGTCATAACCGGTGATTTCTTCCAATTGCCTCCAGTACCCGAGTACGGAAAGCAAGCGAAGTTTGCCTTTGATGCAGGCACCTGGACCACAAGTATCGAACACACAATCGGTCTGACCCATGTCTTCCGTCAAAAGGATCCCGTGTTTGCGGGTATGCTCAACGAGATGAGAGAGGGCCGACTGACACCAGAATCGATATCCAAGTTCAAAAAGTTGGAGCGCCCACTCTCAACGACAGATGAGAGCGTCGAGGCAACCGAACTCTTCCCAACACGACAAGAAGTCGATCGAGCCAACACGACACGCATGCACCAGCTTCACGGCAACACATTCACATTTGAAGCCCGGGATGGTGGTACTGTTACGAACAAGGAACAGCGAGACAAGATGCTCCAGAGTTGCATGGTCCCGGAGCAAGTACACCTGAAAAAGGGTGCTCAGGTCATGTTGGTCAAGAACATGGACGACACACTAGTCAACGGTTCGCTGGGCAAGATTACAGGGTTCATGACTGAGCAAATGTTCAACGTCTACAAGGAAGACGAAGAGTCTTTTCTCGAAAACGGGCCTTCGGACGCCGCCCTCAAAACTGAGATGGCTAAGAGCTCACTCGGCCTCAACACCAACCAGATCTATCCCGTCGTGCGTTTTGCCATTGCAGACGGCACAACGCGCGATTTGTTGTGCAAACGGGAAGACTGGAAGATTGAGCTCCCGAACGGTGAAGTGCAGGCCTCGCGCTCACAAATCCCGCTCATCCTCGCATGGGCCCTGTCTATCCACAAAGCCCAAGGCCAAACACTTGAGCGCGTACGCGTCGATCTCGGCCGCGTCTTCGAAAAGGGCCAAGCGTACGTTGCTCTTTCTCGTGCAACGAGCATGGCCGGACTGCAGATTCTGCGCTTCGACCCAAGGAAGGTTATTGCTCATGAGAAGGTGCGGTCTTTCTACAGTAGTCTGAGCAGCGCGGAGCAGGTTGAAGGCAAAGCGAAAAGCAAGACTATACTGGGCAAGATGCAAGCTGCCAAGTCGAAGAAGGCTGGCTGTGACGAGTAAAACGGAAGCATGCGTACATGTTTGGTATACGATACGTTTGCATTAGTGGTGTTTTGTTGGGTCATTTTCAGATGGCGTTTGTTGAAGCGCGGGAGAGGTAACCCGCTGTGTGGCCTCTTATTTATACGTGATACTACGCTTATCATCACTTTGTACACTTACTACTGCAAGTATACATTCTGAGTCTCCGTACCGGATCCGAGAAACTCCGTGGGTCAATCTTTCTTTGTCACATTTCCCTTTTTTCACATGGTATGCTCCCGTTCAGTGGACGTCGTCATCCACCTTGCCTGTATTCCTAGGCCTATGACTTCTCCCGACGGCTACATGATGGCTCCACGCGGCTTTTGCTCATTTGCGTAGTCGCGGGTAAGAGCATTCTTTTTCCTGCCGTCTTACTGTTATGATGCTAGGATCAGCGCTCTATGCCCTGACGGCGACCCTCCCACTTTGGTAGTAACCCCCGTGTCTAGAGTCCATCAGACAGGCATCAATTACGTTCTACCCGCTTCCGTTGTATTACTACACTAACCTATATCCCATCAAACTATTAGTCGCCATCTTAGCCGTGTAGACAGACAACCAGCTTTGCCCTACTCATCCGCTTTAGCACTTGGGGACTTGTTTCTTATTCGCTTTCCCACCTTTTCTGGACTTTGCTCCGAGGATGAAGAGGTGTAGGATGAGCCCATGCTAAATGACTGCTTGGATGTTGTTGTTTTGGCGGTCATAGAAGGGTGCTGTGATTGTTGATTTAGGGGCGAAGAGATGATTGATGCTTGCTTAGAGACCCATTCTAAAACTGATTGCATTTCCAGAAATATATACATGTGTGTGTATGTGTTGCACACCCAAGGATTCTTTGAGCTCGCGCAACGCTATTAGGAAGAGTCTCCTAAGCTTCATTTCCTGTCTTCCAAGCCTTCCGAATACCGGGCCCTGCAAAATGAGCTGGCTTGCTTCTCTTGCGATTTACCATATCAAGACAGCTTCGTGCGTTGTTGCTGGTGGCCAATCTACTGTGGAGCCCTCTTTTATAAGGTCCTACCATTCGATTGCAGCGCTTAGTTCTTGACCCTGACTCTCTGCGTGCTTTGATTTCTTGAAGGTGATAACTAAGCGAGCGTTTTCTGGGATGGACTTCGACTGCGCTTTGCTCCAGATGCTACGGACGTGTAGGTAAATGGCTTTTCCGGAGTAATGAGAGCTCTTTATGTCTCTCGCACGAACACAAAGGACATCTAAAGAGGGTGGATCATGGAAGGCAAGACCCCATCCGTAGATCTTGAGAGAGGTCTGCACCGTCTTCCCCTCCTCGAGACCTTCTACTGTGATATCACCGAACACGTGTCGGTCAGAACCAGAGGATTCTGGATCGGGTATCATGTCCACGATCGGGTTGACTGTAGTGTTCCATCCGTAACCTAGAGCACTAGTGCGCTATGTGATCGAACGAAAGATCGTATTCCCTATGCGTCCCGGATGGGCAAAAGTAAGAATCATTTCCTTGACTCCCTCTATGGATTCGCGATGTCCTCTTACGTTCTCAAGATCTGCACGAAGTTTGATCTTGTTGATTGCAATGACCTTAGCGTTCGCGATATTTTGGAAATCCAGGGCCACCACCCGCGATGATTTTTCTCGGTAAAAACTGATGCCGTACGAGCGGAACTTGAAATTTCCAACAGCACCCCTGTCAACGTCAAAATATGACGTGATAAACATAGATCCGCGTAAGTGAAGGTGCTCATTTATTGGCCATCGGACCTCTTCCACTTCTTCGGGTGGTAGGTGTGAATTCTTTTCTGTGAGATTTGTGCCTTCCGGCTCGGAGCCTCTCCTGTAAACATATTTTGAGTTGTCGCCAAGTGTCGCGAGATTTCCGGTGGCGAGGGCTTCCAGATACTCACCGAATGGCTCCAGGTAACAATGATACATCATGGTTAATTCCTTCGCGCCTCTGTCTGTAAGACGACTCTTGAGGCCAATATCACGCGCAAGCTCCTGTCAGTCGTGTAGAGAGCTATCAAGGCGGTTGCCATATTTTACCGCAAGCTTCCTAAGGTCATAAAGTGAGGCAGACTTCCCATCTATAGACCACTCCGTGTCCTGGATACCTTCCTTACGCTTATTCATCTCCAACTGTGCGGCTTTAATGATGAACTCCACAGTGTAGGGCGAAGCGATACTGGAAGGATTGGGTCTAAGACGTGAGGGATGATCATGGTAATGCGACCTTCGATCATTCTCGTCATAGAAAAACTCGTGGCACCCGATTTCCTCACATAAGAATACCCGAGGGCCTTCATAAACTTGAGTCACATGTAGTGCAAGGCAGAGCTTCTAGTTTCCCCCCCTATATTCAGTGTCGCATCCTTCTGTGCCACATCGAGGAAACGTAAGGGCGAATGACTCTGTGGGGCGTGCAGTCGGCGAGCGCTGCTCCATGTATTCTGTCTTCATTTTTTCAGGCTCTGGTTCATTCGAATCACTGTCCTTGCTGTGACTTGAAATGGAACCAATCGGACTGCCGTTCTCAGCCTCGCTAGGTAAAGAACGCAAAATGTCATCTCCTGTATCACTTTATTCGTCCGAGCTCTCGTTCACACGCGCGGGTAACGCGAATAGAGACAACTCCTCAAGATGTTTACCAAGGTGTCGTCTCAGGAGCGAGGGTGAAGGGAGGTGAATGCGGCATAATGGATACTGCGCATTTCCATCATCCGCTACACTAGGATGCCTTTCGCAACCTTTTACCACGTCTTCCATGCGAGAATCCTTGGCAAGGCTCTCGTGGTCGTGACGGAGATGTGGCTGGAACTTTTTCGAGCGTATCGAAGGATCGATCACAGCCATCGATACACCTCCACCATTTTCGGTGCATTTGCGATTCATGATCGAACCTGTCAGCCACAGTGTGGGCTTTAGGGTATATGACCTAGGTTCTATCCCATCTCTCACTCACTCACAGGCTAGTACGCACAAGGCTTAGCGCGCACAGCGCTAGCCGGCAGAGATATAGATCTCAGTTTCATTAGCACAATACACAACACGATTCACCACATGTTCCATCCCAGTGCTACTGACAGAACCACTCGTTTCTCGACTCATAGGTCCGATCGGCGGTCTCACATCTCTCTTTTGTACACATCTACTGTAACGTTAGGACAGAAATGTCACACTTTCGGTAGCTCACTTGCATATGGCTGCAAGTCTTGGTAGACATGTTTGTACCAAGCAGTTGCTTGCTGAACTGCAGTGAACCGAAAGCATAGTGGGCATTCGAAGGGATTGCCGTCTTGGCCGAGGGTGGGAACCGCTGGAGGCCGCAATCTCATCGAATTCGGACCCGACGATGTGTAACTAGTCTGAGAAAGTGTCTCGTCGTAGTAGTCGTCCTGCATCAAGTCTGGCGTGGAGCTGCTGATCTTAATCGCGGACGGCAGCGATGACGCAATGGTACTCCCGATTGTATGGGAAGGTGCCGATGTAGTCTCAGCAAAGGATTGCCGTAATTCTGTTTCCGGTTCCGGTAGTTCCTCTAATAAAGCCTCTACATCTACTGGCTGCGTGTTCTGGTCTACACCACGTCCGAGTTTCAGTCGATGCTCTTCGCGATAGCTTAGATATCGCCGCCGACGCGAGATGGCCTTGCCCAATCGGACCGCCAGATACTCCACAGCCTCGGAAAATTTCTCTTGCACATGCTGAATATCATACTGTTCGAAATGCACGACATTGATGTGGGCAGATTCCTTGAACTGGTCATGAGGGGCCGGGTTCCGGATGGCCATTGGTAGTCGCATAAGACAAGTGTTGATCTCAGTCAAACTGTCGGCATGTTGCTCCAGTTCTGTAGTGTCTTACTCCTCGGTGTCCACTGACAGATCGTATTCTGAACCGGAGAGATCTTCTCATGGGATTCTCACACCCGTCAGGATCTCATCCACTTCTCCCAAAACCGTCTTTATGCCTTCTAGAAGCTGGATAACCTGGTCTCGTATTTGGGAAGTCTCGCGGAGCTTGTAGTCGAGAGACCCTCTTCCGAATCTATGGGCGCCAGCATTGCCGCACTATAGTCTAAAGCGACTCAGTTCGTCGTGTATATAGCCGGGAGGCAGCTTCTGCTTGATATGTGCTTCAGCACCGTTAATGCTATCGCAAACTTTCTGGAAGTCAACGAGGCTTTCGCGAGCATGCGTGGCCACCAAAGTCGGAGTTTCGGTGACCTTCGTCATCGTATCGTTTGCGCAGACCTTCCGGTGGAGGCCTCTTGGAGAAGGATTCATGAACGCGTCCAGACGGAGGGATGTGGAGACGGCAAATGGAGCGTGAAGCTATCCGTAGGAGAGATCAAGTGTCACTGATATTCTTGCCTGTGTCGTACGTCTTTGGCCGTGACAGGGCGCGTAGAAAGCGAGGGTGGGGGCGGGTGTTGTACCACACCGCACGAGTACTTCCACACCTTCCGGGTGACTCTCTCCCTTCGGTGCTCATTAGCGATATTACTACATCTCACAAGTCGCAGAACAACATCACAGGGCCAAATTTCGACCGTGCGCACGATGTCGGGCCTTAAAATAGCTGGTGCAGTCCTAGGCTCACTACCGCTCGTCACTTCGGCCTTTGAGCATTACGCGAATGGAGTTAAGACTGCAAAAAGGTTCCTCCGACACAAACCTGCCATGTTCGAAATGGCGATGGCTGTAAAGACGGAGCAAAAAATCTTCGGGAACATTATCGTACAGCTGTTGACTGGCATTGCTAGCATGGAGCGAATGGATGAGCTCGCCTCGGGCGGCAGTTTCTGGCAAGATGACGACATTGAGATGCAATTACGAGGCGGGCTTTGCGGCGCTTACGAAGTATACATGGAGTGTGTATGTGGAATGGAGGCGTCGTTGACGAGGCTTATGGAGAAGCTAGCGTTGGACCCTAATGGCAAGGTACGTTGGCTCCTTCCGTGTTGCCAGCCCTGAAGATGTTTATCTCTTGCTGTATCCACAAGGCTTTGTTTGTTTGCTTGTTCCCAGCCTTGGCTCACAATTCATCCAGCCCAAATTTACTGACCCACGACTTTTCAGGGAAGAACTCAAGCGGCTGAAGTTCAGCATCAAGAAAGCTGACTACGTCGAGGACATCAGCAGTCTCAGAAGCTATAACTTGGCACTGCAGCAGCTCAGCCAGCAATCTCGCGATCTTGAAACTACGAGAAGCGCGCTAAAACAGCGCTCTTGCCCAGACTTCAGCATGCTGCAGGACCCTGCACGGGATCTTTATGAGACTCTCCGGCTGGGTCTACAGTGCGATTGTGGACATCATGCCATCAAACTACGATTGGAGAGCAGAAAGAAAAGGCCTTACCAGGATGGCATACGGGGCGCATCATTTTGCGTGATATTCACCGCAACGGCAGATAAAACATCAGATTGCGCGGTAGGCAGTAAGTCTACGTCAAGTTCTCAAGAAACGCAAGAATATCAGATTCTGCCTCACGCTGACTGGCAAGCTTCACGTTGCGATTGATCTAGCGTCGAGCGTCCTGCAGCTCCACAAAACACCGTGGTTGGATGAGCGATGGAGCGACAAGGACGTGTTTCTGGTGCAACATACCAGGAAGGAAAACAGAACAGCCTGAAATGACGTCCCCCGACTGTCGCCATACAGCGTTATCCGTAACCAGACATTATTCAAGCTTGGTGTTCTGTTCATTGAGCTCCTGTTCGGGAGATCGGTCGAAGAGGTCCAATTGCCGTGCGATATGGACTGCAAAGGTACACCGGGCGTCGCTTGGTGCACTGCCCAAAGGATTCTCGGAGAAAGAAGTATGGAGTTCGAGGCAGGTGTCGGCTACCAGGATGCGGCCAGACGGTGTATATGGTGTGATTTTGACTGTGCGAAGACAAGTTTGGATGACCAAGACTTACAGCGAGCGGTGTTTGAAAAGGTTGTGATACCGCTTGAAAAGATCTTACGACGCTTTACCTGCCTCGATTGACCGGTCCGTCATTTGAAGGCGGTGTGTGCAGTTTGGCAGCTATGCCTATAACCCCGGCGACAAGCCCGAATCAGCACAGTAGCTTTCGAGGAGCTGCGGTACATAGCAAGATGGTAGTAGAACGAAGAAGGATCCTTGGTATAGCATTGGTGAAATGGAAGCTGTTTCCAGAAGCCATTGAGAACAGCTTCCACAGGAAAAGGTGCCGGTAATAAGTAAAGGCTCTAATGCAAGCAAGACATGGGCACTGGTGAGAGCCATTATGTGGGGAAGAATGCATAAATAACCAGGCCGATGGGAAATATGTCTTCAGGCGGCATTACTCTGCCCCAGGGACCCAAAGCGGGATTTGGTGGCGGGCCAAATCACGGCGGTAGGGGCGTGATTGGGCAGTCGTCGTCGAGATTCGGCGAATGCGATGCCGCTGGTTCCTTTGTGGAGACGTTAAGCTAGCCGGATGCAGGCAATTTCAGGGTCTCTCTAGTCTCTCTAGTCTCCTGGCCGGTCTTGATCAGGGATCATGGCGGTCCAAGACGCCATGGCGACTACAAGGACGACGAGCAGTAATGGTAGCGTCACGTATATAGATTTGAAGACATTAGAGGAGCTGGAGGCTGTGCAACGATCAAGATATGGTTTGCAAGGGCGTCTGGAGCAGACATGGAGCTTTGTCACAGTTCGGTGATGCGCTCTTTTCTTATCGCGGCGGTCGCGACTGCCCCCAGATTTCGATAGCGGTAGCCCCGGCGGCAGGTACCAACGTCTAGCCGGCCCCTCCCACCAAAGTCGCAGCGCCGCAGCGGCGAGCTTTCTCATGCACTGCTCCGACTCTTCCAGCTCCATCGTACCCTCGCCTCGTACACTTGGTGTTGCTCGCGCATGTGACCTGCCTCGCACCAAACAATTTGGCATCCTCGAGCCAGTCATCGTGTGAAGAAAGTCAGTTTCCGGCGGCTGAAACGCCGCAAGGTGCATCGTGCGTCCAGCGGTTGGGACACGGCCCAGAAGCGACACGAGCACCAGACTACCCCCTGCGCTCCTTAGCCTCCTCTCCAAAGCCGACCAAGTCTTCGCGATAGACTATGTATATGCGCAGACCGCCGCCATGACTGCTGCAAATCCTTCCTCGCCGTCGCCAGCTGCGAATGAAGATCTGCAACACGACCAGCTCGTGCACCGCCCAAAGTCCATGTCCAACTCCAACTCCAACTCCACCGCCAACGCCATGGGAGAAAGCAACACGCTCGCGCGCCAGCTGAGCAACTCGTCCGACGACGCCATGCCCTCGCGCAGGCCATCTACACCGCGCTCCCAGACGGATCCCCAACCCGACACGCTCACTTCTCTCTCCACCAGACCGCGGAACCGATCGCCCTACTCACGCTCTCACCTTCGCACACGGAGCGGGTCTGCAGTGCCAAGTGCACCTCCCATGACACGAGCCCACTCGCTGCCAACTGTGATGCACCCCATTGTCACCCATCCTACCGGCAACCTCATGCTTCCACCGAGCCCAGTACCGTTTGCCCGGCCTACATCTCCTCTGCGATCACCCAAGCGGACCCGCAGCCCACGCGCCTTGGAGCCACGACCACACACAGTGGGAGCCCCCGACCGCTACGGCTCAGGCATTCGTCCAGCTTCTATCGGTTCCTTTGAGGGTGCACCGAGCGTGTGCGATATATCCGAGGATGCAGAGCTGGAGCTTACACCCCGAGTCGGCGGCACCACCGTGTCGAGCCTATACAGCAGCACTGGCTCGCTTTCCAGGCGGCGACGGCCGGCCTCACCCCTCTACCAAGTCACCATACCCTTTGGTGTACCACCTACCAGCAACCCTTCTACCAGTACGCCCACCTCGACAGCCTCTTCGCCGCTACTCGCCCCGGCCAGGTTCAATGAGAACTATCCCGCCTCACTCGCATCTTCATCTGTACCCTCTACTCCCACATCAATGCGCTCCCGCAGCCCTTCCATTTCGTCTCTGGAAACCATCGAAGACAGCCCAGATGCCGAAGAAGAAGCGATAGAGGCAGACCGTATCATGAGGCTCAAGGCTGCCGCAGATCGTGAGGATGGCGGCGATGGTAGAAGATCCAGCTTGGACGCACCTGAAGGGCGCGGTCGCAGTATGGGTTTCGGCAAGCGAGACTCCAGGAAGAGGTGGAGTGTTTGCGGAGCTGAACGACGCGGAGACCTGGACCTCGAGACCATCTGGGAGGACTGATCATCACAACGGCGTACTAAGGGGCCTGACCGGCGTTATTGCGAGCATCATTGCATTTTCAAAGCACTCATTTACCAGCGCCTGGAGTTTTGGAGTTTGTTTAGCCTGTCTTTTTCATGCGTCGTTGGCACTGGACATACCTGCGCTTCTTGTTTTCTGTTTTCCACATCACGATTGTCCAATATCCCACGAGACTCGTTTCAGCAAAGGAAATGCGGGTTGCACATTTGGTTCACGCATATATGGTATGATACATTCCCACGAGACGACACATCGTCAGCAGCATGATACCCTCCACCATGGGAGCTATGGTTTTGCACAGTAGCAATCGAGGCTGTTCGTCGATCCGGCTTACATATAACACGCCTTCTCAATACAACATTGATCAAAACCTTGGTACCCATACATGCTCAAAGCTCACGTGATGGCACAATTTTGCGGGGCGAATTGCCGTTTTTGCGGGCTATTTCCATTTCGGGAAATCGTAACAGTCCGCCAATGACATCACACCCCGTCAACTTCTCTAGTGGGGTCCAACACGACTGCCCCTCGAACACGAAAGCGCCAACAGAAAAGTCTGGAGAGCTAACATATCAATCAAGTCTCTTATATATCCTTCTGCCCCCAGTTGTGCTTTTCTTCATTCGTTTTACATTTACCTCACAGCCGCCAAAATGATCAACCTTGGAATCATCGGAACCAACTGGATCACCCACTCCTTCGTCGAGGCCGCCCACGTAACAGGCAAATACAGCCTCACAGCCGTCTACTCGCGCAAAGAAGAGACTGCAAAGGAGTTTGCATCCAAATATGGCGACAAGCAAATCACCACCTACACGGACCTAGCGGCGCTAGCAAACAGCAACAAGATCGACACCATCTACATTGCGAGCCCCAACATCCTGCACTACGAGCAAGCCAAACAGTTCCTGACTGCGGGGAAAAACGTCATCCTCGAGAAGCCCAGCTGCAGCACCGTCTCGGAACTGGACGAGCTCTTCGCGCTGGCAAAAGAAAAGAAGGTCATCCTTGTCGAAGCGTTCCGCCACATCCAAGAAGCAAATTTCAAGCTGCTAAAGCAAAAGATTGCCGATCTGGGCCCGCTATACGGCGCATCCATCACATTTGCGCAGTACAGCAGCCGGTACGAGAAGGTGCTGCAAGGCGAGGTGCCCAACATTTTCAACCTAGAGATGGGCGGCGGTGCGCTCGTTGATCTCGGTGTTTACTGTGTCGCTGCTGCTGTTGACCTGTTTGGCGCACCCGTCGACAGCCAGTACTGGCCTGTGAAGATTGCGACGGGCGCTGATGGTGGTGGCCGCCTCATTCTGACTTACCCTACCTTCACGGTGCATCTCTGCCACTCCAAGGTTTACAACTCGGATGCGCCGTCGGAGGTGTACGGCGAGAAGGGAACGCTTATCGTGCCGACAATCACAGATATCGACAAGATTACTTTCTGGGACCCCAAGAAGAAGACGAGGGAGGATGTCGGCGGTGTCAAGACGCCTGAGAAGCTCAACCTAATTGAAGAGGCGAGGGAGTTTGCGAGATGTATCGAAGAGAGGGATGAGGTGGCGCTGGGCAAGTTGGAGAAGCATTCCAGGGATACGCTGGCCATCATGCAAAAGGTCAGGCATGACAATGGGCTTGTGTTTCCCGGTGGAAAGTAAAGCGGTGTTGTCAATAAAGTAGATCAAGAATGCCTAGCACTTTGTAGTCACAAAAGTCTGAGTGAAGAATGTGATGGTCCAATGATGTGTAGATTCTTTACTACTAGTCGAACTCAAGAAAAAATCGGAGCGAGACATGATTTCACACATGTCCATCCGTGGTATCAACCCCCCATCTCCTTCCTTTCCTCGACTATAATCGGATCCTCAGATCGCGCAGCCTCAAGCATCCAAATCCCAGTCCCCGGTGATGGAAAATATCGGGCCCAGCCCACGTCTTCCTCTTCCCCAAGCCAACCCCCATCGAAACAAAAAAAATCGGTCGGAAATGCGGTTGTGTCTTCTCCTCCTACAGCCAGCTTGATCCGCAGAAGCCGAAAAAAAAAATAAGAATAAAAGGGTGTTTGTAGCATGACAGCTACTGGTATATCATCATCCTATCGCACTCTTTCCCGCGTCTCAAGGCATTCGAATCGGTACGCGCCCCTCTGATGTTGATGGTTTGATTAATACAAGGGAGAAGGTTTGATTCGCTTTCTCCTTCACCCATGCACGGCTGTCGCCTTCTATGATGAAGGGATTGGTGGGAGGGGCCGTGTTGGTGGGGGACCGGGGCAGGGAGGAAGCGAGGTCCATGGTCGTGGGGCCATTTTGATGGTGATGTGTGTGGTGATGATGTTTGGTGGTGGTGTGATGTGACGTGATGGACGTTACTCGCTAGTGTTTGGTGGTGGAAGGCACGAGTAGTGGCGATCGAACGGTTTGATGGTGTGTCTGTGAGGTTTTACACTCAAAAGTATTGCGAAGGCTTGATAAGGGCCGAGGCGATGGTACTTGTAGATGGGTAAGTTGGTGAAGAGAGAGGTTACGATTGATGATGATGATGATGATGATGATGATGAGCTTGTTGAGTGTCTCCAATACGAACAACGCGGGCTTACTGCGCTTCAAGTATTCTTTGGGAAATAACGCTTGATGCACCCCTTATGCACAGAGGACAAAAGAAACTGCTTACCATGCATGCCAAAACACCCCGGCCCCTTGAAAATCCTCCTTCAGTGACTCCTCATCCCCCTCATGCACGTAGCTCAGGGTAAGCCCACACCCAAACGAACATGCGTAAAAGGAAACCCGTCCTAGCCAAAGCCGTAATCTTGCTAGACTGCAAGGTACGCTAGGGAATCCTTGATCCACATCAAGTCACCGCACACGGCCTGCTAGTGCCAAGGATCGACGACTAAACCCCCTTTGCACTATCCTTTCTTCCTTTTTCCTCTCATCATGGCGGACGGTAGAGAGGGGCAGAAAAAACATAGCATGAGCCCCACCCTTATCCTAGCGTGAACTCAATCCTCACCAGGAAAAAGCAACGTGGGGCTATCCAAGCTGGTAGGCTGCTGCCTTCCGTGCTCGCCAAAAGATAGGCGTTTCTTCGAAGCGAGGCTAGATTGGGATCTTGGGAAGTCTGGATCCGGTGCTGGAGTAGTAGAATCAGCAACCGTACGATGGTGGCGAGACGTGGGCGGATAACTGGCTTTGCTGAGAAGTCTCGATACAATCAAGTCTCTTACTCAGCGAGGCGTTTCCGTCTTGCGATACAACGGCTATACCCGGGAAAGTGATGAGACCGTGCAGAGTATTGCTGCGTACAGTGGCGATCAGACTTTTCTGATAAATTGATGATTGCTGTGATCGTACCCGTATTGAAAGCTTGTGCTCACCTGCAGTGGGTGTTGTTTTGCGCAACGTGCTCGCCACACCCACTTGCTGCGCCATAACCGCCCGCTTCAGACAGTCTCAAGCCACGGTATCCCGCGTTTTTTTCGGTGAGTGTCATACGATCAATGGAGCTAATGCATCGTATCGTCTCAGCTTAACCTCAGGCCTGGGACGCCGTACCTTCCTCATAGAAGTGGTCCCTGCGTGTCGGGTCTTGCGTAATGATGCGAACCCCAAAGCCCCCTCATCGCTTAAGCAGGCTATGTCGATCTCCCTCCGCGGTGTGCTAAGCGAGTCTCTTCCCAGGGACGATCTATGATGTCGATGTATGTTCAAGGTGTAGCACGTTGGCCACAGCGTATTGGTGGCAACAAGTACCCGGGCGCTAGGTGTAAGTACCTCCTTGGACAGTAGCCTTATCGCGAGCGGTACCGCATAACTTGAGCCGTGGCAGCGCGGTCTCAAAGCCAGCTTGGTGGATCTTTGTGCATATTATCCAAGCTTTTCGCAAATAGGCTGAAGAAAACGTGATGATGCCCTTAGCGTTTGGTCAAGTCGGTGGTGTACCAAAACTGCAGACCAATGAGAAAAGACTAGGCTGCGGGATAACGGCCCCGTCACCAATTATATGTATCGCACTAGCGGCTAAAGAGAAACCGTCGACCGCGGATCTGGGTATCTGACATCTGACGTGCCGAGCGAACCTGATCCATCGTGGTGAGAAGCTGCCCACGTGCATTGGCCTTGCGGGTAGCGCTTACCCCCACAAGCCTCGCCACTAAAATGGCTTTGTTTCGAGTTGAGATGGTTCCTAGTTCTGGGGTACTCATCGGTCTCCCCGATGGCTGAATTGGACCCGACGCGAGCTGGCGGTTGTGGAGTTGTCGAAGCGTTGAGTAGACATGGTCGCTCTCCTATTGTTGACTAGCGTCGAGAGTGCTCTTACGTCGCTGAAGCCAAATGGTCTGGCCCTGAGGTGGACGAGAATGGATCCCTCGGAGTGTCTGTGGTGTTGGAGCCTGCTGAAAACATTTGGCCTGCGTCTGTACCATGACGTTCGCATCCCGGAGCCGCGGTGGCGCTCGTGATACCATAGTCTACCAAATTCGTAAGCCCCAAGTAGCGCCAAGCACGCGTTTGATGACAATGGGAATTCAATAAGTTCTCACATCTTGGTTAATGCGCTCAGTCGCTTGTAGCAGATATTGATGCCACTTGATAGTCCAGAGCCTGTATACTGGAGCAGCTAGTTGACCATATCACTGCGACAGCGTGAGTCGATCAAGGAGCCATGAGCCAGTAAACCGATCACGACAGACCAGAAATACTGCACCAAAACGACACCGGATCGGATGACCCACATTATGTCAAACTTTTCAGCCGGTTGAGGCGTGATGTTAATCCGACATGCTAATGCACGACGTTCATGTCGCAGCCGAACCGACCGTACCGTTACCATAGTTCATGCATTCGGGCCGTCCACAGAGGGCCCCTTCCCAGAAGCCGTGCTTGCCTTAGCTGTCTGACCAACCTGTGATTCGAGGAAGATATTCGGGGACGATGGTATTGCCTCCGCGGAAGCTGAGGCAAACTAGTGCTGCCGCAATAGTTATACTTTAGGGTCACTACAACCCCTGCATACCGAGATTGTCTCAAAGGCCATCTCGAGAAATAATCCTACGATAACGTTGGGTCTGGTCAAATTTCACAGGCGGTAATTCGCAACTCGAAGCTAATCGACGGACGGTTTGTTTTGGACATCCCATCTCACCACATACTAGCATCCGGCTGTCGCGGATGGATTCTCGGAGCTTGAAGTGTCACAGGTAGATCAAAATGATGTGGCCCCACAGGCTGTCGTCTTCTGTGTTCGAAAATATCTTGGACTTGATGTTGGACCATGTGGCCTGATCCAAGCTCCCAAAGTTGATATGGGCCCTGATGGCCTCCTCGTGTAACAAACTTTTCGCCTGACAACTCTCTTGTATCCCGCGGCACTGTGTTCCGCGGAACTCATTTCCCCGTGAACCGCCTTCCTTGAATTCAATTCCTCAAGTGTACGCTCGGGGATGTTGGAGCGCCCCGCAACTCATCAACAAGACAGCGAATGGAGATGCGAAGTTGTAATCGAGTTCATAGCGTCGACCACAGCGAAGCGTTCTTGAAGCCCGTGTCGAATACGAAACGAATTCTAGCGGCATATCGGAGCTACGTGTTGATGTGTTCGAAGATAGCGGAACGAGTTGTGGCTGCTCATAGTGGCTAAGTCCCAGGCGGTTTCGGGGGTAGCGACAGCCATCGAGCGTAGAATCTATGGAGGTATAGTGGATGTGGGTGTGCTATTCGATAGTCAGCAGGAGCGATGCGCACATAGCGCATTGATTTGGCCCAAGGATGGTATGTGACAGAAACCTCTGGAGTTACTAGCTCATTGAAAGGAGAGGGGTAGACAAGCCTACTAAGGCGTCCATGCATATCTCGGGGTGCGAGATATGTTAACTCCATTCCTACTTCCGTAAGCATGCAGAAAACCCCGCGCCCTCGTTGTTCAGATGGACATGGCGCCGTGCCAGTTGGCAAATCCCTGGCAAGTACTGACGTGCAGTCATCGTTCTTCGACAGCTACTTTCTAAGCCTTGAAAGCTGCTGATCTGCTGTGGAGGTGTCATGATGGTGACAGCGGGCCGCAATATTAAGAAGCGTAGACAATGGTATAGAACGGAAAGTTACGTGCGGTGCGTGAAGTGCTAGCTCTGCTCGTCAGCCGCGAGAATAACTCTGCTCCTAACACATCTTCAGGAGATGAAACTGCTCTCACGCATGTGTTCCCCTGATGACTTCATGTGAAATCTCGTCGCGAAAAGTGCTTTTGTTAGATAATCTCTTAGTTTTCTTGTCGCCACGACGCATACGTACGCACCGGTTGCCAGCTAACTTTGGCAAGAGAGCTCAACGTTGTCTTTCCTGTCTGATGATACCTCTCACACAAGGACCATGACCTCTGGAGGATCCATAATTGTGAACGCGATGACTGTGGTGATCGGCTACCCATGCCGTTGGTCGATTTCGTTCCATGGTACTCGCAACTTCGGCTCGGATCAACGACCACGTTGCGTTAGACAATTCCGAAGCCAGGTCACGGGAATGTGGGGAAACCAGCCCCACGCGCCCGAATGCCATGCTTGGGCTCGATTGGAAGAGCGGAGGCATGCGGGCTAAGAATTGCGCGAACTCCATGGTATGCGCCACGCGACGCTGAGAAACCTTTGTCTCGCCCCTAGATTAAACACTTTTCGCACCGTGATACGAAGCACTATCAACGCGACAATGGGCCTAGTCTTCTGCTGCAAGAGGGCGCGGTCTCGATAATCTGACGCCTGGTTCTCTACAGATGGCACTCAACGGACTAGCAAGCCGAAGAGAACAATGAACGTAGTGACGTCGGCGCGCTTGGTAATTGAACTTGTGTTAAGCCTTCCTCAGTGCTGTTCCAACAGAGAACGCCGAAATTCGCTGGTCGGGTAGGTTTCCAGGATCTGGTGCGAGGTTGTCGTGCGCTGAGGCGCGGGAAGACGTCTCCAGGGCTGTTTGGAGAGGTACGCACATCTTGCAGGCGTATTTGTGTGCACTAGGCTGTTCTCGGTTAGCGGAAAGCTTTTGACGTTCCTCATCGACTGCCTAGGTACAGCCGGCAGCAGCGACATCCGTGTTGACAGATAGCATTGGAACCTTCAGCCTCTATCAGAAGCCGCGGCTCGTTGACTAACGAAAGCATCACAATGACTTATTGCAAGGCATTCTCGTAGGACACAATAGCAGAGATTATGCAGTCTGCAAAGCGTGTCTCGGTCCACGTCACCACGTGCACAATCCTATCTAGGTAGTCAATGATCCCCAATCCACCAGCCCATTTTCGCCACCCCAGCCAGCATCAAGTCACTCATTTATTACAACAGAAGGATGATTGTATGCCTAGCCCATGGCGTTGAACAGGGCTGGTACCTGCGCGCCCAAAACACTCACCATTCCGTTGTAGTACACACCTAGAGCGCGCGTCTAAACATGGAGAGTTGCAGAACCCCGGAAACAGCCTCTATACGTACGAAGAGCTAGTTTCCGTTACCTTGATTACAGGTTGAAGCAGAATAATGATACACGAGGGGACACGGGAGCAAGCGCCGGACCTTGAACGATAATGGAGAAATCAAGCCACACGATTTCCGCTCTGACCAGGTTTGCCCACGTACTTCATTCACGCCCGTTTTTCTAGTCTAGTGCAAACTCTCATTCACTCAGGCCCTCCGAGGCCATTGGGAAACAAAGACACTGGATACCAGCATCTGCTAGCGCTCCACACTCCACTGTTTTGATACCTGCCATACAGTCGCTCTCTGCTCAAGTCGGCTACGCCTATTTCTCCAGCAATCTCTATAAAGCTCACTCGTGGGCATGTTCAGACTCACCATCAGCTACTCGATTCTTTATCCAGCAGTTACTTCTTCAGCTACCAACTTCTCACCATGCTTTACAACACCGTTCTTCTTGCTCTTGGGCTCGCTACTTTCTCAGATGCTTTCTTTCGCATGTCATGCCCTGGACGCAATGTTCGAGAGCGGCTCGATCCAATTGTTAGCCCTGGGGTCGTCTCTGGTCATGTACACACAATTTCTGGAGGAGCTGGTTTCAAAGTATCCATGACATACGGAGATACCCAAGCCTCCAAATGCTCATCATGCACAATCAAGGTATGAAACCTTAGTTCTCTTAGAATCACACAGCTTACCTTCACTACAGGAAGACATGTCGAACTACTGGACTCCTCAGCTCTACGTCAAATATAAGGATGGGTCAGGCTTTGCTCCAGTTCCTGTGATGGGTGACCCAGACGACACCAATGGAGGAATGACTGTCTACTATCTTCAACGCCGCGGCGACAACCAAACGGAGAAGTTGCATGCATTCCCAGAAGGCTTTCGGATGGTTGCAGGCGACCCGTTCACTCGCTCTTACGACGGTAGCCTTGCTGCCCAAGGTATCTCTTTCAACTGCCTGGGCGCGAATACACCGGAGACCAATGGCATGCCAAACATTCCCTGCCCGGGAGGGCTACGTGCCCAAGTTTATTTCCCTCAATGCTGGGACGGCAAGAACCTCGACGCGGCTGATCACAAGAGCCACATGAGCTATCCCGAGGGCAGTGTGTACAATGGGGGTAACTGCCCGTCCTCCCATCCCGTCCATACGGTATCCATCTTCTTTGAGCTTCTGTACGACACTGCACTCTTCAACGATCAATGGGTGGACGGCAAGAACCCATTCGTTTTCGCCCAGGGAGACGCGACTGGCTACGGCTTCCATGGTGATTTCTTCAATGGTTGGGATGTGGACGTGCTTCAGAACGCAATCGACATTTGCACCGACGACTCTGGACAAGTTGAGAAATGTCCCGCCGTTACCATGTTTACTGACCAGGAGTGCAATGAATGTAAGTTGCCGACTTCAGTCAACGAGCAGGTCAGTGGGAAACTTGCCGCTCTTCCTGGCTGCAACCCAGTCACCTATGGTCCCCAGCGCGCAACCGCGGGTACCTGCTCCGGTGATACCACTCCCCTAGGTGGCGGGTCCACCAACTATGTCGACCTGACCCAGATCCAACACTGGGAATATATCGGATGCGGCACAGACAGCGTGATGGATCGCGCCATGAACGGGTCATGGACCTACAATGATTACATGACGGTAGAGATCTGCGTCGATTATTGCAACGCCCAAGGGTTCTCTTACGCAGCACCCGAGAACGGCAACGAATGCTTCTGCAGCAACAGCCTCAACCCAAAGTACGCACCCAAAGAAGGCATCATGGGTTCTTGCTCCAAGCCATGCGTCGGCAACTACCGTCAAATCTGCGGAAACGCAAACGCCATGAGCATCTACCACAAGTGCTCTGCCACGTCATGCAAGAACAAAAATATCGGCGGGACGGCCCCGGCGGAGAGTCAAGCTGTAGTTTCCCGATACATCAGCCCGTCTGCATCTACCATGGCAACTGTGGTCGTTGCAGCCGTCTCGGCAGCGACTCCGCCTCCGCGAGTCTAAATGCGGGATCTAAGTCATGCAGCCTTGCGGCGCCTAGAGAGCCTTGAATGGACAACCCTGGGGATCTCGATGCGATCTTTTTCAACTTGTTTTTTTGATGAGTTTAACCACCTTCGCTAGCTCTTCATGTGCTCTGTTTTATTCTCTACGATTCATGTACCCAGCGCCTTATGCAGACCCCCAACTTTCGCTTAAAATCAATGAAACCACCTGCACAAGTTTTTCCAACGTACCAGTTTCTCGTATTCCCCTCCACATCAAGTTTCTGATATGCCACGCCAAACTAGTAGCAAAGCGACGTGGGCCGCAGTGGGGGACGGTGATGCAAGGTACCCGTTCTGCATCTAGTTAGTCTCCCCCCAGGTAAGCGAAGAACAATAACCATCCATCCCAGCTTCTTGCCATGCTTTTTTCCTAACCGTCAGCAACGGAAACCCCTTGGGAAATATCATGCCACACTCACGCAGCCACCAAGGCAGTGGCTGAGGAGTAGAGAGGGAAGGAGAAAGCGACGAAGTTCTAGAGCCTACATGGGGGTGCAGACAAAGGGTGCTGCAACATGTGTTGCGACTTTTCCATTGTTCTGGACCGAAGTTTTGTTTTCTGGGGATGGATGGATGGATAGGTTGGGGACGTTTCACGGCTCCTCCACACCACCTGCAAGATGCATGTACCACGCGTCACGTCAATGACAAATTTGTAACCGGCATGTTGTTCTCGATGTTGGGATCGTTTGTGAGAAAAGAAGAAGAAGGAGGATAGGGACATGGAGATGATCGACATGACGTACTGTTATTCCTTCCATTGATATTAGTATTGTGAGAGAAGCTGGGTGGCTGAAAAAATGCTGATACTATCACCTATGACCTGGGGGTACTGTTATTCATCTCAATACCATGTCCGTGGACACTACGGTGGACTGCCCATCTCGCTTGTTGCATGGAAGTAGGAACGGAGATGTAGGTCCTCAGCGAGACCGACGTAGTCTGTAATGGTGTTGCCATCTCAAAGTGGCATGATTGCGGTATTTCTTCACCTTCTTTCCTTCGCTTCGGTGTTCCATCTCAAGCAGATGCCACACAAGTCGAAGCCACTCACTCGTTCGCATCGAGATCAGGAATCCGGAGAAGAGACTCACTCTCGCTACACAGAAATGCCGCTGGCTGCCTGTCTTACGCGAAGAGGTGTGCCCAAGTGGTTGGTTCCCGGTAGCGACATGATGCGTGTCCGCATGTGTCCGAACACCCTCTTCTCTCTTTTCGCAGAAAGAACGAATTGAAACGTGCGACGGAGGGTGTTGCGATGGGAAGTGGATGCTCAACGTGCGAGAAAACGTGGCTTCGCTTATGACGTCTGGACTGCGGCTGACGTGAACTGTGCTGAGAAGGGGCCTGGAGCGTTTATGCAACTTGCAAAATGTGCCTGCGGCAGTTGTAGTGGTTGCGTCGACCTTCTAGACCTTTGTGCGGCCTTTTCTTCTTTACCTAGGTACTATGTACTGCCTTTACAGAGGATTTGATGGCTATTGAGAATCGACGCATTACAAATGAATGGTTTGTGTAACAAAGGGAGACGAGTCCATGACAATACCGACCATCGCTAAAACTGCTATGACAGTTTGGGCATCGTTGGACTTCTGTTTTACATGCGCTACTTCCTCGGTCGTCTCAGCGCAACACGGCTGCTTCTCATTCGGAATCTCAGCTTCAACTGTGAACTCAATGCATCATAGATATAAGGCAGAAGAAGCCTCACTACAGGTACAAATTTCTACTGGTTCGGAGGACAATTGAATGGGCCCGATAGTCCCCAGGACTTGAACGATGAACTGCTCTACTGTCACTCGAACAAAACGTCAGCGGTAATGTGCGCAATGAAAGCGTATGTACATTATGGTGAAATGTCGACAACAAGTCTTGATCCCTCCGCATTGAGAAAGAGTGATGTGCTTGTTACAGCCTGTATGTGCAATGCTATACCGAGTCAGCAGGTCGCTTCCCAGAGCAGTCATTTGGAAATCTTGTGCACATGTGAATTCCTGAAACGTCAAAAGGTTTAGATGATGCTCACAATCGACTTGTCGAGAGGGGGCAGACAAATAGTGATAGGGTGAAAGATTCAAGAGAAGCAAATGCATTTCGTTTACAAGCGCAAAATGAAAATTGATGAAACCCTAAAATACACGCCGTCCAACGGATCGCCAAGCACCTCATCTGATGCCATTATATACCGCCTTCTCGCTTCCTCACTCTCGGAAGCCTTGTTCGTTCGTTCGTTCGTCCGAAAACATGTTCGCACGCAGTCGCACACATGTTGTCATGCATACGATGCAGCTTGCCGCGCTTTACGTATCGATGCCGATTCTTGTCTGTCGCAGAATGATGTTGTCGCGTCGTGTCTGCAATCGTAGGCTACGAAATCTTCTAGCACTGGTCCTCGCCAGCCTTGGAGTTCATGAGCAGGGCAACAATGAGTCCGTAAAGACCTGGGAAATATTAGTGCGGATCCTGTCAAACCCGATATACAGTGCCACGTACCCAAAACTTCGGCGAAAATGAGAATCAAGATCATTCCGACGAACAACCTGGGCTGCTGGGCTGTTCCTCGTACACCAGCGTCACCGACGATACCGATGGCGAAACCGGCAGCCATACCGGAAAGACCGACGGAAAGACCAGCACCGAGCTGAATGAAGTTGGCGAAGAGCGAAGACTCCTGCTTCAGACCGTTGGAGATGAGGACGGACACGACGAGACCGTAGATACCAATAATACCCGCCATGACAACGGGAATAATGTCTGGATATGGTATTAGCTGCGTTCACATGCTCGACGCGCTAGCGATGATGCTGGCGTAAGTGACGACGTACTCTTGACGATCAGGTCAGGGCGGAGGACACCCATGGCCGAAACACCAACACCGGCCTTTGCGGTTCCGTAGGCGGCGCCAAAGCATGCGAAGACGATTGCTGACGTGCAGCCCATGGCACCGAAGAAGGGCTATTCACACGTTAGCCCGGATCTCGGAGTTCGTGTCGCGTCGGGAGGCGAAGCGGTTGTTGTTACTCGACTTACAGCGTAGACGGGGCTGTGGGAGTCATGTTAGCTTGTGTTCTTCTCGTACATGGCAGCGGAAGCTTCTCCAGTTTGTTGATGGCTATAGCAGGCCCAGCTTATCTCCAAGAGGCAAGCTGGAAGCTGCCTGCATCACAGACAAGGGAGCTCCGTAAGCACTCACCAGAGTTCGGACACCATGTTTGCGGTGGTATATGGAATCTACTCGACGTGTAGAAGGTCTTGGGGATCTGTATTGAGATGGACGCGTGCGGTGGATGCGGCGACGGGGGCGGTTGTGATGTCGAGGAGTGGTGACGATGGTTGGCGAAGAGCTGGACGGTCTGGCACGCTCGCTTAACGCTATGCTGAATCGGTACTAGCGTTGCACGTGAGATCAGCCAAGCCGACCCCGGCAACTTTTTTCGATTTCCTAAACTCTCCTCCACCTCGACAACTTCACTTCTACACTAACAACCAACATTTCCCGGGCGAGCGAGCAGTGAATCCTCCTTCGGACGAGCTTCAGCAGTGAACCCTATATACTACCCTCTACCTCTACTATCGAAATGGCTGAGGACAACAGCGCCGCCTGGCCCCAGGCTGATCAGGCTCTGTCTCAAGAGATCCTTGATTTGGTACAACAGAGCACTCATTATAGACAAATCAAGAAGGGAGGTATGTTAGATCAAAATCTACGTATGTGCTTATACTTCAGAACACCGATGCTAACATTTCGCAAGCCAACGAGGCCACCAAGACCCTGAACCGTGGTATCTCCGAGCTCATCATCCTGGCCGCCGACACTTCCCCTCTCGCCATCTTGCTCCACCTCCCGCTCCTTTGCGAGGACAAGAATGTGCCATACGTCTACGTGCCATCCAAGATGGCCCTCGGTCGCGCGTGCGGTGTTGCCAGGCCAGTCATTGCGGCTAGCATTACCACCAACGAAGCCTCTGTAAGTGCTCCAAACAAACATGTACGTGAAGACGCACAGTTACTAACTATAAGTAGGACTTGATGGGCCAGATCCGCACCCTCAAGGACAAGGTCGAGCGCCTCCAAATCTAAGCTCCCAGCCCGTCGTACGTAGTCCTTCGCACGCAGTTCGTCACTGAACAAATGAACCAAATCATCTCTTGGACGCAAGAAACCGAGTCTGCCAAAATGGAAAGTCTATGTAGGAACAAAGACATCATGGTATCTGGATGGAACATTGCTGGGTATTCATGTGCGTAGACCGAGAATGAAATGCCGAGCGCAAGTCGGCGTGGACTCTGCCAACACTGCTGTAAAGCCTGCGGGCAATCTTAATCATCTTTGTGCAGTTGCAATTTGTGAAACCCTTAATACAATTCAGACTCGAACAAACTGTAAATATAGCGCCTCGACTGGGCATCTTTGTTGTCGTCGCCTGCCATGTGCTTCAATTGTCCCTGGAACCGAAGGATGAGGATCACTAACACCCACACGATGAAGAGTGCGCCTGCGGGTATGAGCTATCAGACAGCCTTTCCGCACAACATGAATTAACGACCGTGTCTTTTATAAGTCACTATCACCTGGTTTAGCAAGTGTCACCATGTAAAACACACTCCGGCTGATACACTATGCAGCCAAAATCGGAATTGTGACAAGCGTACATAAGGCAGTCCTACCTTTAGTTTACCGCAATGAATTCGATTGAGCAAGTTGTAAAACAACAACTAGTGGTAGTGAATTGAAGAAAGCGGTTAGGATGAATGCATTGATCGAGTCTGCCGTGCGTTCGGCAGGCTGTCATCGAGTGCTGTGCAGCCTCAACTGTCTGGGAGACTAGTGGTTTCGTGCAGAGCTTATCCTTCGATTTCAAACGAAGGGCGAGAAGAATAAAGGTTACTAGCCAAACTATCTAAAGTGTACTGTGCAATTATATAGTCAAGTGTTACACGGGGTTGGGCGATACTTCTCTAGTCCTGGTCCGTACTAAGGCAGGTAAGGATTATCGTATGCGTAGTACCGTGGAGTTCTCTAGCGATACTATAGGATTATAGAATATTTAGGTAATAAAAATTTAATTCTATAAATAATAGAATAACTAGTTAGTAATCTAAGTAAAGAGATATAACTATAAGAGCTAGCTACAACGAGAGAAATAATAAAACCTTTCTATCCTTATATCCTCGTTACTAAGTCCTATATCCTCCCTAGCATCCCTTTAGAATCCTTCCTTAGGGGAGGCTTAGGAGGCCCTAGCTTCCCTCTTCCTTCTAGCATCCCTTCCTTAGCAGGATGTCCTTTCTTAGTAGGAGGCCAGGTCACGTGATCTGCATGCCCCTCGCTGATCATTAACCTTCTTCTCGTGCGATCGTTGGTGCCAACATCGCGTCCTTCGTCGGAGAGAGGTCTTGACTTGTTATCTGTAACATAGAGAGTGTAGTAGCTGTCGGGTGTTCGTAGCGCTGAATTTCGAGTTGCGAATAGCCGGTAAGCACATTCAGCGTCTCGACGCCTTCAATCGTTGTTTCTTGATGTCTCCATAGGGCTTTGCGCAAAAATGTACCAATTCACAGTCGATACCCAGGTGGTTACCTAGGTATGTGCGTGCGTGAGCCCTATGCCGAGAAGTCTGCACAGCGACTTAGAGTCAACAGGCACTACTATGAGCTTTTGTGATCTTGACATTTCGCCGCTTCTATTCCTGTACAGCCAGATTTGCACGAAGCTTTGAGTTGGAACATTTGGAACATCTGGTCTATCATAAGAGCCACCAGAAACCGATGGGTTCAAACGTCTGACTGCATAGTAGCGCGATATCAGAGAGCACTAGAAGACGTAAAGAGACAAGTTCTAAGTAGATTTGACTCGCGGGGAGGTCGCAAAATTTTCGCGTAATCTGGGAAGACCTTGCGGTGTGAATGCGCCCTACCAGCCACCAGACGCGCTTACACACTTCGGTAGATCGAAGATGTGTTGTCAAAACGGAGTGAAGATGCAGCGAGAAGTGGGTATGGACACTGTCTAGTCGAGTTTGCCAGGCTAAGGACGATGTACCCCGCCGGAGTCTCCGCATTACACTACCGAACAATGGCCCGACCGTGCTCGCCCGAAGTTTTACCCTACCCCAGATCCCAAACGGGAATGAACGGCCGCTCCACTTTTCTCGTAGGTACCTCGTATAAGTCTAGTTCTGCATCGCAGCTTCGTACGTAGTAGAGTCGGATGACGACATGTACCACTTTCAAGGCGACCTCCCCGGTCCGAATGAAGGTTTGCGCGTGGTCCAAGGCATGTATAAAAGGCCCGGCAAGCACCACCAAGATGTATCAAGCGCTCCTTGACCGTTACTATGAGACCCCAAGCTTTTTTGGCGTGCGGGTCTGTGGCTCTTGCCCAGCAAGTCTACGTCCCAGCTGAAGGCCCGTTTTCGCGATCACAGTGCTCTGCGAACACCAGCTACGCGACTGCGCTTCCTTCATACACATTCCACGAATTCAGCTTCACGCAAACTGAGACTACTCGCATAGCGAAGTCGGCCCCGGCTCCAACGGCCACAACTACATATGCGCCACCATATGCGTCGCTCAGTAGCTTCGTGCCTGATCTGACAACGACACAATGGGGTGACTGGTACCCTGGATCCAATACGACAGCCACAGACACGGCAAACCCCTACGGAAACGCATCCTGGTCTGCCCTCTGGACGACTGTGCCTTGGGTCAATTTCACAAGGGGAATCTACTCTACCACCGTGGAGCCAACACCAATACCGACCAGCGAACTTGTCCTACCTCCACCCGAGCCCTTGGTCCCTCAGTCGTGCTACTATTTCCCTGCCGACTTCATGCTTGGTGTCGCTGCATCAGCAGTTCAGATCGAAGGAGCCGTTGCCGATGAGGGGAGAACACCAGTACATAATGACGTCGCCAGTCTAAACAACCCAAGCGAATCGCCGAACTGGATCGCAAACGAGAACTACTATTACTACAAACAAGACATCGAACGCATCGCGTCTATGGGCGTAAAGTACTACCGCTTTTCTATCCCGTGGACACGTATCCTTCCCTTCATCCTCCCTGGCACGCCAGTCAACGAGCAAGGTCTCGCACATTACGATGATCTCATCAACTTCGTTTTAGGAAAGGGAATGCTCCCCGCTATTGTGCTTTATCATAACGACTCTCCCTTCCAATTCTACTCCAATATTAGTGCCGTCAGGATCCCACCAAACACTGGCGGCATCGGCTACTTAGACTCTTGCTTCCAGTGCAGTTACAGGAATGTGACTTGGGAAGACGCCTTCGTCAACTACGGCAAGATTGTCATGACACATTTTGCAGACCGCGTGCCAGTTTGGTGGTCCTACAACGAGCCGCTCCTCGGTTCGAAGAACGGGAAGTCCATTGATTCAGTCATCAAGTCTCACGCCAGGCTCTACCATTTCTACAAGGACGATATAGGCGGCACAGGAAAGATGTCGATTACTTTCAACGATAACTTCGGCGTCCCGCGCAACCCAGAGGATCCCGCCGACGTCCACGCTGCTAACCATTTCAACGAGTTCCAACTGGCCACCTTCGCAAACCCCATCTTCCTCGGAAAAGATTACCCAGAGGCCTTTACGAGCAGCGTCGCTGATTACGTGCCGCTGAGCGAAGAAGATCTGCAGTACATCAATGGCACCGCCGACTTCTTCTCTATCCAGCCTTACACTGCGACCGTTGTCAGCCCACCACCAAATGACACTATCGCCGACTGCGCTGCCAACATCACTCACCCGCTCCGACCATACTGCGTTACTCAAGAACAAACCACAACTACCGGATGGAACATTGGCTACCGCAGCCAGTCATACGTCTACCTGACGCCCAGCTACTTTCGCACCTACCTGAACTACCTATGGAACACATGGCGCACTCCCGTCGCAGTCACCGAATTTGGTTTCCCCGTCTTTGCGGAAGCGCAGAAGGAGCAAAAGGATCAGGAGTTCGATAGCCCCCGCAGCTGGTACTACCAGACCTATCTCAATGAAGGACTCAAAGCTATCTGGGAAGACGGTGTCCAGTTCATCGGAGCCTTCGCGTGGAGTTGGGCTGACAACTGGGAGTTTGGTGACTACGATCAGCAATTCGGCATTCAGACCGTGAATCGCACGACGCAGGTTCGAAGGTACAAGAAGAGTTTCTTCGACTTTGTGGACTTCATCGAGAGCAGGAGGCAAGAAGCGTAGATGCTTGCAAGTAGCTTGAACAGCCAAACACAAATATAAGTCATCTACGTGTGGTCTCTCAGAGACGGCTTACAAACCCACTGCTGTCCATCTTGACCAAATAGTCCCTGCTAATATCCTTTACCTTCGTCACACCCGCTAACCCCATGCAAAGCTTGAACTCATCACTCAACAGCCTCAGTGCCAGCTCTACACCTTCTTGTCCCCTGTACGCCAATCCCCACAGAACTGGTCTACCAACCCATACAAAATCCGCTCCGAGCGCAAGGGCTTTGAACACATCCGTTCCGTGCCGAATGCCCCCGTCAACATGCACCGGTATCTTCTTACCCGTCTGCAAGTGCACTGCCGCAACGACTTCAGGTAGCGCATCGATCGTAGCCAACGCGCCATTGAGCTGTCTTCCACCGTGGTTCGAAACAATGATACCGTCGACACCGTGTTGACAGGCTAACAACGCGTCCTCACCCGTCGCAACGCCTTTGACCCAGACCTCCATCTCCGGGTAGCATTGTTTTTTCAGCCAGGCTATATCTCGTTCCCAGCATAACGTCGGATTCGGCGCGTGTGTATGGAACGTAATGGGCCCTTTTGGTGGTTGACGTTGGGTGCCATCAGTGTAGCCTGCGTCGCTTCTTTTACGGGCTTCATTGGCGCCCGGCGCTGGCGCTGGCGACGTAGAAGTTGTCTTCTCCTCTACTTTGATGCCTTCATCGTGGTTCTCATCAGGGGCAAAATTCGCAACCTTGAGGTGCTTGGGTAGTTTGAACTGATTTCTGATCTCGAGGTTTCGGCGTCCGAGGACCGGTGTGTCGACTGTGAGCATGACGGCTTTGTAGCCTGCTTTCTTTGCGCGTTGGATGAGCTTCTGGCTCTGCTCGCGGTCTTCGAAGAGGTACAACTGCAATGCGCCTGGGTGGTTTCCTAGGGCACCTCGGACGTCTTCGAGGCTGGTTGTGCTGAAGCTGCTCAGGCCCATGACTATGTCCATGTTCTTGCACGCGCGCGCTGTTGCTAGTTCGCCGTCACCATGAGCGAGGCATTGCATCGCGGTTGGTGCGACACCAAGGGGTATGCTATTCTTGTGCCCGAACACATTGACGGTCGTGTCGATGGAGGAGATGTCGCGCAGGACGCGTGGCCGTATACGGTACTTCTGGTAAGCGGTGATGTTTTCCAACAACGTTGATCCGGAGTCTGCGCCTTCGTTATAGTAATCGCGCGTTTGTTTATCCATGCGCTCGGCGGCGATTCGCTCTAGTTCACCAATGGTGAGACAGTTGAGATCGTGTGGCGTTTTGTGATCAGACATGGCGGCCGATGAGTCCAAAGACGCGATGCGATAGTAGAGATAATAATCGGTGTTGAGCTCCGAAGTGGTCGCGCTCGGGCATTGAAGGCAATGGTAGATCCGCCATGTTCTCAAGTGATATCGGCAATCTTATGTTTAGATCGGCTATGCGGTTGATCATGACGAAGTCGATGTAGCGTGTCGCCGATCTCGGTGCGACGCGACTTCCCGTTCGTGCGATGTGGGGTATCGCCTCGTCACGACTGCCATCCCAGCTCGTCTTTCACACTCACCCGCGCGACTAAGGCTGACTAAGACATCCTCCAGCGCTTCGCATCAACATGAATGAGTAGAGACAGAGGAACCAATTTGAATTCTTGGTTTGATCAAAAGGAGATTAGGAACAAGAGTAGAGGAGAGTGGATAAGACAAGAACGTGGCCAGACAAACTAAGACTACCCAAAACTTACATGATAAGGTACATCGCATAGAAAAACAAGCTCAGTGCTGCGCCAAGGGAACAAAGAGAGATGCAAGATACCGAAGGGCACAATCCTGGCTACCTACCACCCCGCCGACCGAAACATGTCGGCTTGGAGTGCTCACATCAGAACATCCCAATGTCGAGATCCGGGTGCCATGGATCAAGCCTGATAGGCTTGCTCCCATCCTGTGGATTATCGTGATAATTCTCGCCCCACAACTTCTCTTTGCCGCGCAAGAGTTCGTCAATCATTGCCCATTTTTCGGCCAGCCTCTCGTCATCGGTTGGCTTTCTCAACTTGCCACCAGAACTGCGGTACTGCTGGTACTCGAATACCGGTTCAGCAGCCTTGCCTTCTGCCCAAGTCCGGATATAGGCTCTACCGCGTTCGCAAAGTCTATCCGTGATGTAAGCAGGTGCCGCGTAGGAAACCCCGGTCGTGAATCGCCCGCAAGTGTAGCATAGCATCATTGTCAGCTCCTCCAAATTGGCCGTACCGAGGTTGGTATCGTTGTAGAGGACGTAGTAATAGGCTGAGCGTGCGGTGCCCTTTATCGCGCAGTGGGATTGCAGGAAGAAGTTGAGAGGCCTGGGGCGGTGACCACGCTATCAACCAATAGTCCGGCTTTCAAGTTCCCTTTGAGAAAATATGAGGCCTTCTTGTCATTCGGGGGCCCAAATCGCTGCTTGGAAGAGTATATATCCTTTTTTTAGCAGCGTAGAACCGTATATTGTAGCGTATTCCGACAATGAAGAAGCACACGCTGAGCTTCTTAGGGTCGCCCCCAATCTCGGTGTAAGCCTCCTTGATCTATGGAATTTTGGATGCGGCTAACTCGGCAAATTGTGACTCGGACGCACCATCGCGATAGAATATGATCGTCGTAGAGAGCTCTTCTTATTTGAGCGACTCCTAGGTACGGAGGCGTTCCTCGATCATACTGTGGAGAATTTCGTCGTCTCATGCATGGATCCCCGTTGTAGACAGTGGTCCTCAGCTCATCCAACAAGGCTTTCTTCGCTGTATCGTCAAATGGTTTGCCCGATGATTTGGTGCCGCCTTTCTTGGGTGGCATCTTATTCAGTAGCTGTTTCGTACACTACGACTCGAAGGGTGGAGTTAGACATACTTGTTCCGAGATAGAATTCCCATAGCAAACTTTAAAGAAGTGTGATGCAGGCATACGTTTCCGCAACAATAGCCCATAACTAATCGTGTATTGTAGTACCAAAGATTTCAGTCAGTTTCCCTTTGTCATTTTCCTGAGGAAATTGGGCCTGTCACGTAAAATCCAAGAAATTCAGACATTGGTAGAGTTGCAAGCATGTAAGCGTTGCTTCTATTGCGGCAACAGATGCATCAAAAAGCTCTGCTGATGTTCAAAGTCCATGTACGGCCATGATGGAGACGTACCTTTTTCGGATATAGAGCAGGCCGCTCATTGTGCCTCCCACCAACGCTCAGCCCAAGGACGAAACCCGCACGGAATTACCTCACGATTTATCAGCATTCTTTGCCCTTCCCCATGTTCATGTAACCTAACCAGGACGCACAGATTACACGGGTCGTAATTCTGCGTCAAAAGCAGTGTTACAGTCCACGATCAAACCCCGCGGCCGATCGGCAGATTTCGGATTTTACCTGATCGGCCGGTCGCCTCGCGTTTGATTGGCCGCATAGTGAGGCTCCACCTATTAGGCTCCACCAGCTTTGTAATTCAGGCAGCAGTAACGGTAAACACGGACTTATCTTTGCTGCAATGCGTTAGAGCGGTGGAGTTAACCAGGGAGAAGGTATGTGTTGTTTAGTGAGAATGTAGTGAAGAGCGGGAGTGGAAAGGGTAAAGGGCTTGCATCAAGTAGAAGCGAAGAAGAGGAGGAAAGAAGTATAGATACCGTACTCTCGCCCCCTCTCGCATTGTAAAAAAACATCAAGATCCACCACATACTACTCCGCAGCAGCATACAAGATCATTCACAATGTCCTCCCTAACCTTCCACTCCGTCGCCATCGCACCCGCCATCAGCGCCCTAAAGAACGCGCACGCCGTCATTCAAAAAGGCCACAAACATGCCCTCGACACCTCCGCAGACCCAAACACCTTCCTCACCGCCTCCCTCCATCCCGACATGAAAGACTTCCGCTACCAAGTCTACCGCATGACCGACGCCGCAAAGTTCCTGCCCACGCGCGTCAACCCCGCGCTTGAAGGCATCACGCTGCCAGACGAGGAGCAGACGTTTGAAGAGCTGCTTGCGCGCATTGAGAAGACGATTAAGTACCTCGAGTCTTTCAAAGTCGAGGATTTCAACGGCAAAGAGGGAGAGGAGGTTACGATCAAGTTCCCGGGCGGCAAGCAGCAAATTCGTTTTCCAGCGCTGGAGTATGTGACTAAGTTTGGTCATCCGAATATGTGGTAAGTTTTTGAATGCAATGCTACAGAGGGGAAGTGGGAGTGGCTGGTTGGTTTTTTGCTGACTGTGAGACAATAGGTTCCACATTGTGACTGCGTATGGCATTCTCAGGAAGGCGGGTGTGGATGTCGGCAAGTTTGATTTCTTGAACGGTGCCAAGGTGATTGAGATTGAGAATTTGTAGTTGGGCGTGGAGAGAGGAATGAGCGAGCTCCAGGAGGGCCATAATTGATGTCACGAGGAAGCCATATGGCGTTGAAGACGATGAATACATTGAATGTAATGAACTATCATTTCTCACTCTCACCGCATGCGCTGGATATCCAATCTCACCCAAGAATCACAGCAGCAACAAGTGCGTCCATAGCACTACTCTGAGTACTAGCATTTGCAGGCCCCACGAACGGACCGTCCCAGTCCACGCTGAAGAACGCCAGTCCATCCTGTGTCGACATTCTATCACTCTGCCAGATTGACTCAGCATTCGCGCGGATAGTCTCGGCGAACTTCTCGTCCGGCGCTGCTTCGTGCAGTTGGATCAGATTTCGCATAAAGACGCCCTTGAACTGGGCGCCATCCGCACCACAGTCTGGTTCACACTCGTCGTGAATGACGCCGTGGGAGCCTGAAAGCTCGGCAATTGCGGCTGTCGCAATGTTGTGCGCAAGACTCAGGTATGTGTTGCTCGTCGACGGGGAAGCAAGCTGAAGCTGTACGAGGCCGCCAAGAATAACACCTTGGTTGTATGACCAGACAGTCTTATCATTGTTCGCGCAGCTTTCCGTCAGACCATCGTTGATAGTGCCATTGCTGTTGATCATGCCACTTGAAAGGAACCAGTCTAAGCTCCTCTTGGCCCAATCGAGGTACGTTTCTTTCTCACTAACCCGGGTCGCGAGGTGTGCTGCAGTACTGAAGAAGAGCTCGTTGGCAATGGCGTTGACGTAGTCTTTTTCCCAGCTCCAGTATATTCCGCCGTTCGAGCAATATGTGCCCCATGTTTTCGCTACGACTAGAAAGATGCCTTCTGCGAGGTCGAGGTAAGACCTTTGGCGAGTCACGTCGTAGGCGTTGATCCAAGCTAACGCCCACCAGAGGTCGTCGTCGTAGAAGCCATCGAGCCAGTCGTGTGGGTCTGGAGTCCTAGAAAAAGGCGCGCAATTGGCATCATTGGGCGCGGCGTCGTTCGTGGCGAGGACACGCTCGCTGTGCTCAGACCACTCTGGCGGATACACAGCACGAGGCTCATAAGTTTCCGGATCGAGATGCTTAAAGTATCCGGACTCGTGCGCTGTAGAATTAGTACCTTCGGGTGCTGTTCCATTCGACGGTGGGTCTTCGATACCCGGCTGTGGATTCTTCGATGGTGCACAGGAAATTGCAGTCGCGAAGACGTCTTTTGCTAGTGCTTGCAGTTCTGCGTCTTGAGGACCTGCCTCAGCGTAATCTCCTATCATCGTCATAATGTTCGCGCTGTTCCACCATCCTGTCGTTTCCCAGATGCCTGTGCTGGTGTTGTACCATGTTTGCAGAGCTGGTAGAGCGAGCTCAACGCGGGCTTTAGGACCGGCGATCTCGTCTCGACGACTTTCTGTAGCGTTAGAGAGTAAGGCGAAAACAATTGGAAGAAAAAGCGGTCGGACCGTGGAGATCATGTCGAGAAATGTTTCAGAGACCAGCTCGTACCAACTATGGCTGAATGCCGTAATAGAAAGCGGATCCGCAGATGCGATGCTCTACCATTAACTTTGAAAGCTCGCCGGGGGACATCTGCGATGATATTGTAATACTCTAGAATTCGTTTTTGGGGTGTAACAAAACTGCGACGATCGTATTTCGCGTCGTACCTGCTAGCACTCGTTCATGACACAAGAACGGCTCGTGCATGGCAGAAGTAACAAGTATGCCTCACGATAATAAAGGATGTCACAATAGGAAATCGCGCTCTTACCTCTGGCTAGATTCTAGTGGCACTTGTCCGTCGAACGGCTCGTACTCTCGCTTTGATGGCCACGCATCCAAGGAGACTTGTCGTTGGCTGCGAGATTGCCAACTGCTACGGGGACGTGAAGGATGCGCAAATGAATGTGCAGCAAATAGTGACGCGGTCAAGATCAATGCGCGCATGTTGAGGATGTTCGGTTGGATCCTGGAAACACATTGTATCGAGCGCTTATAGACAGTTCCTCTAGATGTGAGGCTGCAACCTCCACAATGAGCTCTAGCAGGTGTCAGATGTAACACCAAGCCACCTGCTCAGGGATGGCACGAGACATCGTAAGCCCGAGATCACTCCTTCGCCGTGCCCCGCTACAAACTTTATGGTCAGCATGGGGGCGATCAACGAGTTCGGCATAGGCCAGAATCGGCAAAGCGGTATTGCTTTGTCCCGGAACGGGCTAGCTAGCCCCAGTAGTATGCTCTCCTGGGCTATGGGGATCCGGCCATGTGCGATCGGTGGGCGATGCAGCCTGTCCGAGGGTGTAGGCCACGCTTTGTGTTTCCATCTGGGTAGCACGACATACTGGCACGAGGACGGGTCTTCGTGAACGTCCGACCCCTTCGATCGGAGCACGGGTTCGCTTCACTACTACCTTCCATTTCCTGACGTGATCACTATGGAGATGATCAGGCAATTAATATATCATTGCCAAAGTCTTTGACCTCTTCCACCCAACAATTGCCTACGCCAGGCCCAGCCTCATCTTTGAACTTCCAAATTGCTTCTAGCACGCGTTTCGAAGTGTGCAGGTAGCCCCAGAACATGAGACCATAGAGTTCATCGAGGGTATTCATGATCCACTCGCGCTGACCAGGATCTTCCGACTCTGCACCAGCGAGAAATAGCGGCCAACAGATCGACTTGAATAACGCATCACCAGGTTTCAGATGAGAGATATGGTGGACGACGTCATCAGCGAGAGCTTGGAGACTGACGAGCGCACTACCACTTGCTGGATCGAGCAGAGGATTCGTAGAGGGTAGTACGCGTGCAAGATAGATGCAGACTGCGGAGCGGTGTGCCGATGCGATTCGTATGCGTTGCTGGATGTCTTCGAACGGCGATGCGCGTTCAAAGTCGAATGACCAGGCGATGGGGTCGAAATCCAAAGCACGTTGAAGCAAGACGCCGACTTGCTCTTCGAGGTAGAGTGGTGTACTAGTCTCTGAAGGCGACGCGTGAGTATCAGGCAACGCGAAGGACTCAAGCATGATGCGCAGGAGCGGCCCGGGGCACGAAAGGTAGTTGTTTGTCTCCGCGTAACGTAGGATCGGCTCGAGTTCGATGGTTTCCGGTATCAAAGCAGGTAGCGTCGTGAAGCTGAAAGTCGACCCTAGAATGTAGAACACTAGGAGGTCCGAGAGAATAGTTTGGCGAAGTCGGCTCATCGGGCGCTGTAGGTACGGTGGCTCACCAAGAAGCTTGATGAGCTTAAGAGCGCCATCCATGTGAACCTTCCACTTATCTCGCCCTGATTCCACGAGCGCATAGTTGACAAAGAGTAGAATGGTCATCAATATCAGGTCAATGTTGGCAGTGTTCACAGAAGTTACGCTCTTTGCCAGCAACGAAAGCGCTTGCTGCTTTGCAACAAGAGCGTCTCTGTAGGAAGACTTCAGCGGCCCTCCGAAGCGGCTTACAGCCTGATAATATGCCATCACGGTTGGACTGCGTTCGCCCTGGTAAGCTGACTGGCCCATTGGATTGCGAGTAATATTGAAAACGTGAAAGGCAGAGTTCGCGACGATGATCTGCAAGAGCAATGGGTAGGCAGACGTCGCCGGTATGAGATCGCGGATCGGATTCTGGCCCGGCATATCATACACGACCATGACTTCGCAAAGCTGCGTCGCGAAGTGATAGAGGTAGTATCGCGAATTCCTATCGAGATCATTCACCAGTGGATCCGTCAGTGCCCGCTGCACATCGGACGCCAGGGCCATCTCCTGGTCTTGTTCTCGAGCGGACATTCGGAATTCGTCTGATGCCGCATTTGCAGAGACAACATCATATTCTGCATCCGGTAATTGTTGGTGCTGCTGCGATGAGCCCTCGTTGTCCCATACCAAGGCCGGCATGCTTTGCGTCTTGGCTGCCCCTTCGGTCACACCTGCGTCAGCGCCACGTCCTTGCTGCTCCATCTTTTCCTCATACCCCTTCCCCATCATCTTTCCCCGACTGGCCACTCCACGATTCCATACGAACAGCTTCCCGTATCCTAAACATTCTGTCCCCGCTGCTAAGCATTTTTGGCAGCTTGGCATAGACCGGTCGCATCTCCATCGTCGCTTCCGGCAGTTGTGGCAGGCTTTGGTCGGGAGATTGAAGGGCGTTGCGCTCATTGGATGGAAGCCATGCGAGATGTGCTGGTGGTTGACTGAATTGAGGTGCGCTGAGTTTGGCGGAGTGGAGATGTTCTACTTGTGGTTGTGGCGGGTGGAGGCGCTGGGGTTGGATGCCTGACTAACGGCTTCGAGAATGATGTGGGCGCCGGATTTCGTCACCTCTGCCGAATAGCGGCTACAGCGAGCGACGTTGACCGAGAATGCAGGCCGAGGATCCAATCGACGAATCGTGTCTCTTCCATCGCTGACAAAGATTGGGTCTTGGCAAGATCTGCGTTGATGACTTCAGCACCACGCCCTTGGCCTAATAGCTCCAGAGCAACCCTAGACTCGAAACAGCAGCCAAGACGCAAACTTTGCAGCAAAGGTCCACTTCCTGACGGCTATACCTTTGAACGTCACAGTCACCGCTATGAATCGACCTCGCCTTTATGTTGGATGTTGTTCAGCATCCGAAAAAATGTCTTCTATTACACATCGCAATGTTATCCGCGGTCTTTCCGGAGTCCGAGCGAAACGCATAGAAAAACAGAGGGAGAAGTAAAGTGATTAAATCTGTATCCGAAGGGATTTTGCTATTCTCAGACGATATCCCCTCAGCTATTTCTTTACCAAAGCACGTCCGCAAATATTGTACACGTCGTACATGGCTTAACAATACCAACTTCAACATTGCCTTCATCTCAGCCCACGATGACCGAACACTCGATTCAAGCCCCAAGCGCCACTATGCAATCAACAAGCCCAGCCGCAACACCAGAAAAGGCCGAAGAAGGCCCCAGTTCACAGCACCGCATCTCGTACACACCATCGGACATCGAGCGTTTAGGCCGCGAGCGCCCACCATCTTTCCGATCCCTCCCCCATGAGCTAGGCTTCTGCTTCGCCCTCCTAGGCTCCATGTTCGTGGCCGAATACATGATATCGGGCTTCAACATCCTACTCCCAGACCTTTCAGCCGAGCTCAACATCCCATCCAACGCGCAGACATGGCCGGCTTCCGTCTTTTCTCTCGTCACCGGAGCGTTTCTCCTGCCATTCGGCCGACTAGCTGACATGTTTGGAGGCTATCTCATCTTCAACATTGGGCTTGCCTGGTTCCTCATCTGGTCCATCATCGCCGGATTTTCACAGGACTATATCATGTTGATTGTGTGTCGGGCGCTACAGGGGTTCGGGCCAGCTGCTTTCCTGCCCTCTGGAATCATGTTGCTTGGATCGATCTATCGTCCCGGGCCGAGGAAGAATCTGGTCTTCAGTTTGTATGGCGCCTTTGCTCCTGTTGGTTTCTTCACCGGTATCTTCTTCGCAGGTGTCGCGGCGCAGTTCATTACGTGGGGTTGGTTCTTCTGGATCGGTTCCATCATCCTCGCTATCGTCGGTGTGGCTGCATACTTTTCCATCCCCAATCCTAGGGAGGAGAAAGAGAAGGCGAAGGAGCAAGGCAAAAGTGTCAAGATGGACTGGTGGGGCACCGCGACGGTAGTTCCTGGGCTGGTTCTGGTCGTCTTCGCACTTACAGACGGAAGTCATGCGCCGCAGGGCTGGGCTACGCCATACATTCCGGTCACTTTTGTCATCGGCTGGCTCTTCCTGGGCGCTTTCATCTACGTTGAAGGTCGAGTAGCGGAACAGCCCCTCTTGCCGGGCGACATGTTCAGCGTCAAGGGCATGAAACCTCTGGCGCTGGCCCTCTTCTTCCAGTACGGAACATTCGGTATCTTCATCTTCTACGCCAGTTTCTACATCGAGCAAGTAGATGGCGCAAGTCCGCTGCTCACCGCTGCTTGGTTTACACCCATGTGTGTCGGTGGCTTGATCTTGGCTACCGTTGGCGGACTGATCCTGCACCTCTTGCCTGGTCGCATACTGCTTCTCATCAGTGGAACAGCATACATCCTATCCACGCTTCTCTTCGCCATTGTCCCTGTCGATTTCAACTACTGGGCTTACATCTTTCCCGCCATGATCTGCGCTACCCTTGGTATCGACATTACATACAATGTCAGCAACATCTTCATCACCACCTCGCTACCAAAAGCGCGCCAAGGTCTCGCTGGTTCTTTCATGAACTCACTGCTCTTCCTTGGCATTGCAGTCTTCCTTTCCTTTGCCGATCTAGCGGTCAGCGAGACGGAAGAGAGGGGTAAAAGGCAAAGCTATAAAGTCGCGTTTTGGCTTGCTACAGCACTTGCTGGAGCAGGAGTAATTATCATGTTTCTGGGTGTTAAGATCGGTAAGGCGAAAAGCGACTTGACGATTGAGGAGAGAGAGGAGCTTGAGAGCGAATTGGTTAGAAGAACGACGAATGAATAGACTGTGGTCTGTATCGTAATCCGAGTTTATGTAGTCCGAATTGTATCATCTCTGCACCTAGAAACGTGGCAAGCGAGTCGCTCGTGATCGGAAGGCGTCACACGATGCATTCGTCTTGGACATTTTTCGCCCTTTTGGTATTTCATTACTACTCCTCTTCCACCAATGTTCCATTCACGTATCAAGCCCATTATGGGAATTTTGAAGAGCCCGAGCACGGCGAATATGAAGTGAAATAGATGCCGAGGGTTGTAAAGCGCGTCACTTCGTTGCATCTCGGTGCACTTCATCGGCCGCGGCATGGGGTATCGTCAGGAAATCTCAGCAGCGCATGTGTGAGCTCTTCATGGAAGCCAGCAAGACTCGTAGATGTTCAAGAATTTTCGTTTATTCCAAAAAGTCACCTCCGGTCCTCGCAAAGACTTCATCATAGTAGCTCTGAAAGGCTAGCCATCCCTTCTCCGGTGTCCCTACTTGTTTATACGTCTCGGCGGCTTCGCTCTCGGGGATGATTTTGGGTGTGTGGCCGCTTCCGGCAGAGGCTGCGTCCACGAGGAGTTGCGCTTGGCAGGTCTTGTCAAGGGAAAGGAACCAGAAAGCCGCTTCGTCGACTGACTTGCCAACTGTGAGAATGCCGTGGTTTTGAAGGATCGCAGCCTTTCCATCGCCTGGTTACTGTCAATGAAGCCCTAGACCAGGTTTGCTACGTACTCAGCGCATCGGCGATTCGTTCGCCCTCTTCACTAGCTAGTACAATGCCACCAAACTGACTGTACACGCCGTGGCTCTTGTAAAAGCGTATGCTGTCCTGGGTTATCATATCAAGCTCTCTTCCAAAGGCACTAAATGCTTTTCCATGTACGCTGTGAGCATGGCATGCCGCATGGACGTCGGGCCGTCGCTTGTGGATGGCGCTGTGAATGGCGAAAGCAGCCGCGTTGATGGGCTGATCACCCTCGACGACCTCGCCCTCCTCATTCACCAGTATCAAGTCGGATACACGCATTAGAGAGAAATGCGTAGAGATTGGATTGAGCCAAAAGTGGTCGGTCAAGATAGGATCGCGCACGCTGATGTGGCCGGCGACTCCTTCGTCAAAGCCCCGAGAAGCGAAGATGCGGTAGGCGGCGGCCAGGTGCTGTTTGCGATATAGGCGCTCATCCTCGAGGCTACTAAAACTTGGATACTTGCGTACTTGCAATGCCTTGCCTGTCTTGGTGCGGCCCATGGCTGCTACCTTCCGATTGCCCAATTCTTCAGCATGGTCGACGCGAACGCCTGCTGCGACCGACGCGCGGTTGGGGTTCGAGGCCGAGACTAGTGTTCGATTGGAGTGCGATAGCCAATGCTGCGGTCGAGACCTGGGTGAACGGGCTACTCGAAGGGATGATACAAGGAACGAACGAACTATAGACATGGTAAGTACTGTGAGTTAGTAGTCGATCGTGGTAGGCTTGATGCCCCTATGTTACAGCAGGGCCAGGTCCTCGCCGGACATAAGACGGGTCGGATATAGCAGAGGTGCATACCACAGGCATGTAGTCGTTGGCCATTGGTGAGCAGCGACGCCGTGTATGAGAGCGCGTTGCGGGGGCGGGCCGAGGCTGATCGCGTGATGACGTAATCACCGTCTTCCTCTTCTAGGAACGGGGACGCTTCTTTTCTGCTTTAACACCATCTCCAGCCTTGGCCCTATGCATCGCCTATTGATTGAACCGAGCCTCTGCATTTTCTACAATATGGCTAGGCAAAACGAAATTCCTCGACTGCCGGACCCCGTGCTTCGAGTCCGTCTTCCAGTGTCTTGGATTCTTGCCCAAGTGTTCAAATGACCCGAGGGTCTGCTAAATGCGTCTTGTATCCCTCGTGAATCGAGAGACGAAGAGGTTTTATGCGCTTCTTTCATTGGAACTGGAACAGTTGTCTACGATGATTAGGTCTTTGGTGTCCCAGCGAGATGGTGGCTGCTAGCAAACGCCGGTGTCAACAACTATGATACAAACTTTGAGGCCGCCGGCTGCATTTATGGCCGCGCAGATCTGACAGCCATATCTTGATATTCTCTTTTCTTCTATATGGCAGTCGCGTATACGACTGCTTTCTTGGTTCCGAACTTGGTTTAGCGGCACTTGCTTTCACCTCACCACCATGCCCCCCTGGCTCTCGCCTCAATCTCCTGTCGCTATCACTTGCTTTCACGTCCCATCGCTTGCATAATCCATCGCTGGGAGCACGCTTCCGTGCCCACATTCTCTCCCTCCTGCCCGCCGTGCCTTCCTTTGCTTAATCACAACGACTTCTTCAGCCGTAGAAGCACCCACTTCAACTGCGAATCCCTCACTCATGAAGCCCGCCTTCTTCTTTCTTCTGGCCTTACTGGCGGCCATTGGGGTCGCAAGTTCTGCCGCCGAAGACTCCCCTACTTCAGGCTCGTGTAAGCAGAATACTACAGAGCGACCAGCTCCATTATTGACACATCTTAGCTCTTTCCTCCGAATTCTCGAATGGTAATAGTCTCAGCGAACAAGACCTTCTTGGGGGCGACCCGGAGCTCAAGGCATGGTTCGCCCAGCTGAATGAGGCCACTCGCAGAAATGCGACATGGCGCGAAGGCCATTACCCTGGCGTCCTCGTCTCCGCGAACGGAACTTCGTACAACGGTAGCGTTTCGGGAGACTCATCCTTCAACTTTGCCACGGCTGCGGCCGATAAGAGAGCAGGGCCCAATTTGGAAGGCTACTACCGAGTTGATGTTCGCATCGGCAGGGGGTCCACCCACACGGGTACCTTGCGCAAGGGTCGCATGTTCCAGCGCATATACTCCACCCTCAAGAACTGTGAACTTGCGCATAGCTCTGTCAAACCCAACAACTTAGTAGACTTTCAAGGTCATTGCGACATCAAGCATATAGTATACGATACAGACACCCCCCAAACCTACAGGTGGTCTTCAGACTCGTATCTCAAACTCACGCCTACGTTCTCGTACTTCGATGTCGACAGGCATCCCGACATTCAAGACCTAGCGGTAAGTGTGACTGGGCGACTAGAAAGAGTTCAATGCTGACATCTCACCAGTTCCGGATCATCGCCCGGATTTACGAGCTCATGACGATGCAATCCAACAACTGTCATTATATCACCTTCCCAGCCAACTATAATACTAACCCGACATACATGTGTAGTGTTGCCAATCAGGTGGAGCTGGCCTTTCCAATCAATGGAGGTGTGATCCAGGGTGTCCTGAACGTCAAGCTCGAATGGAGTAGGGACACAAAGCAAGGGACCTACACATGTGAAGGCGACACAGAAGCCGACGTCGACGCAATGATGTGGACCGACTTCCGCGACGACATTGCCAAGGGTATGCAATGGCCCGAAAACAAGGTCCTTCCGTTCGTATACTGTGCCGACGGTAATTGTTTCCGACAGCTCCTTTCGCCTGGCCATCCGTGGAATGAGGACAAGGACTGCATCCCTCTCGATTGGCCGCTGGGGTGTGACCCTGATCTCGGAGGCCCACCAAACCCAAAACTTAATTGTCCACTTTCGTCCGAATTTAAAGCGGCGCCTGGTAAGCCAACGCGCCAGAACAAGGCGCTGTAAATCGTCTACCAGCACTGGGTTGGCGCCTCTGGTAGCAAGATCAATTCTTGGCTTTTCTTCCCTGGTGAGTATGGGGTAGACAAGGGGTGCACCCGAGAGGAGCAGGCAGAGAAGATCACGCCTGCCCCAGGTGGTGCTGATACCGTTATCAATCCGCCTTGGCCCGGCGGCACATTTGACTTCAACAATCTTAACAGCCTCGAATGCGACTACAAGAACGACGGAAGCAACGCTGGTGCCTTGTTCTGCCAAGACTGGGATGCAGACTAGAAGGGGGCTAAGAATAGGAAGATTCAGTGCAACACGGATCCGGTCGGCGCCCTTCAGAAGGCCGATGATTGCATAAAGGGCAAGTCGAAGAAAGACCTACGTCACAAGCTTGCGACTTACGATTGGTAGGCAGGCAGGATGAACTAAGGTGACATTGTAGCTTTGCGCATGGTTTCGAATAAAAGAGAAGGGTAGGAAAGCTGTGAAAGCTTTCGACAAATGAGAAGTGCAATAATGCAAATGCAGGTATGTGGTTTCGAATACCAAGGTAGCATGATATTTCCTCTTTTTCTTCAGACAGCTGCACAATATAAACTCCTTGTCTCGAATTTTTATCTCCTCGCGATCCTCACCTTGATACGAAAGATACGGCGCGTCAATGTCAAGCAACTATGTGCCTGACACCACATCACGAGACACACACCAATTCTCCCGAACATACACACATAGAGCCAGACAGCCTCTCCCTCTGGCAGACACTCTCACCACTCACATGCCACAACAGGATGTTGATAAACCCCAAAATCACACTCTTCATGTTCGTCATCATCTTTCCGATCCTCCTTCTTACACCCAACTCCAACCTGACCACCATTGCAAGAAAGACTCCCCGCACCGTCACCTTCCCGCTTATACTCACAACTCGGACTGTGAAGCTCCAGCTCGACGGTTGGAGACCAGGGTGGGGTATCGACTTTACCACCCGCATCCCCACTAGCCTCTTCCCTACGTTGCAGGTGTATCAGGATGTGAGTTAGCAAGATGACAACGGAGAAGTCTTACGGGTACTGACTTTCCATAAAGAGGGCTTCATCTGCGTAGTCCTGTGATTTCCACGTAGACGCCCTCTTCGAAAACGAAGTGCGTGTATCCGATGCCGCGATTCGCTTTGACAGGTTATGCGAACCGTCGCTATCAGGTATGGTAAGCATGGATACCAAAGGCAGCTCTTCCATGATACCGCCGATAGTCTCGTGATTCTCGACGTCTTTGGCTTCGGCTGTCAATGTAACATTACCATATCCAAGGATCTTTTCGTCGGGACCCATCTGATATATGTCGCTTCCTTCTGCCATCTTGTCCGTCAAGAACTTATAGGCGACCCTTGGATCATAGTCGTCTTTGATGAGCGTTATTTATGTAGCGATGTCGCGAAGGGTAAGAAGAGTACTCTGTGTAGCCAATGTGTTATCGTCTTTATCTGCTTCTTGACTACTAGAGAACACATTGGCAGTTAAAATATTGTTTAACCTGTACTCTGAAACAGGTTCGGTAGACGTCACAGTATTCCAGGAAGCTCATCTCTATATCTGGATGGTTCTGATTCCATCATCGGCTTGGATCCCATCTCTGGCTTCAGAAGTAAAAGTCATGTTATCCCAAGCGATTACATCGTCACCGTAGAAGATCTGCAAGAGGCCGGAACCGCTGGACATCTTTGACTTCAGGAATTCTTCGGTTTCAGCAGCATCGCTAACGCTTTGCATTAGACCCGTATAAACTTTGGTGTCCCGAGGAGTAAGAGAACCGCTATGCCTAATGGATGGAGCATCGGTCGAGCCTGCTCTCGTGTCGCCAGTCGAAGGCTGGAAACGAGCCGAAGCTGCAATCTCAGCAGCGCGACGAGGACTTTGTTTGCCTTGAGTGACTTCCTTGATTCCGTCGATGGTGTTGATCGCATCCTTGAGGTCAGCTTGCTCAGAGAGAATGACTCAGGTTTCCGGAGTGTCTCCTATAAGGAGGGATCGAACACCATCGCCATATTTTTCTCTCAGAAGCAGATCAATCTCTGTAACCTTCGTGGATTCAGAAGGGTCGACAGGATAGACCCTGTATGTATTTGTGTCGTATCTACTGATGGAGACGTTAGAGGCATGCTTCGGTGTGAAAGCGTGAGCGAAGAGAAGGAAGCGTAGGATAATGAAGGGATGCATTGTAGCGCGGTGATTCAGGAGTGAGGAGGTCTTCGAAGGGAATGAATCGAGTGCTTTAGCAGAAGAGACTGGCTGTGTTGATGAGATCTTAGATGAGGAAGCCCTGGTTCCTGGTTGAATGCTCACATGTATTCCCATAGCTCAAGGTTATCCCAGTGTAGAGACGCGGCAATATTTTCTCAATTCGAGCCTCAAAGTGGGACGAACCCAGTTTCGGGGCAAGCAGGCAGAAGGCACAGGTAAAAACATGCGTTTAGGTGGAAAAAACAAAAGTGTAATAGTTTAAGGCTCACCGTTCTGAGCAAGTCGTCATTGTGCAACAGAATGCTGTCTAGATCGAGAACCGAGTTTGGAGAGTTTTTGTTTACCAAAAAAAGGAACGGCTTCGTAACATAAGTTAGAAATATGGATTATTACGAGAACATGGAACCAGAGGCTCGAAGTTGTGAAAGTGGGGCTGAGTCCATATCGGTCGATGCCGTAGGAAACGCGAGCTATGCCATCAGGAGACGGACCCCGCAGTATCACGGGGCAATGCAGACCGATCCCAAGTCTATATGCATCTCTACTTTATACACCGGAGTCATCCTGCTCAATACTGGCTGCTTCACTAAAGGTCTTCCAGGCATCGCAGTTGCTGGTCAGCGTGTCGTTGGTGACCAACGCAGCAATGGAGTCATATTGCTCGACGAATTGCATCGCGAAACCTTCAGATGTGTGCCAGCCTGGTACTTCATTAGTAAGGGTTCGAAATTTAGGAGATCTATAGACGTACCGATATGGCAATGCATCAACCAGGCACCGGGGTTATTAGTCTCAAACGCCAAGACCAAGTATCCAGAAGCCGGAAGCATGGCGGTATCACGACGGGGCGGGTTGTCAAGATTGAGAGTAACATCGTCGTCATAAGTGCCCGTACCCTGTGCGATGACGTAGAAGTCATGGCCGTGAAGGTGGATCGGGTGGGGCACAGCGAGAGTAGTGGAGATGACAACGTAGACCCATTCATTGGCATTGGGAACCCGAAAGACGGCGTTGGAAGTCTCAAAGGTTGTCTGGTTCTGCATGATCTGCATCAGTGTAGGATCGTCCCATTCCACGACGAAGGTTGTGCTGTTCAACGTCCATTTGAAGAGCAGGTCGCTGTTGAACCCGACGGCGACCGGTTCATCGGCCGTGGCACTGGCCGTCGATCCAACAGTCTTGGAGATATATGGCACGATGTTGTCTGTCTCGTCGGAGCAGCTGTCCTCATAGTCGTAAGCCGACGTAGTTGGCGTGCCAGGCGAGTCACCGTAGTAGATGATACCACGGATGTCGTCTTCGTTGTCGTTCTCGGAGCAAGCAGACTGAGGAATCGCACGCATCCAGAAGTTGTCGGCCACATCTGCTTGGTCAGCAGTCACGATAATATCGTAGCGTTGACCCATGCCGATGCTGACAACCGTGGCTTCGTAAGGCTCGATAGCAACAAGATCGGATGCGATGACAGTCATGGTGTGGTTGTCAATCATGAACTTCCAGTGTGTGTCGACCGCAGCGTTCACAAGACGGAAAAGATAGGAAGTTCCGGAGGTGAAAGATTGGTTGAAGCGGAAGCCGCCATCCTCGTAAGTGTTGGTACCGTTGATGAGGCCGTTGTCCAGTGTCGGCGGTCCCTCGGTTTCAGCGGAAATGTAAAGCTCGTCGACGGTCTAATAACTATTAGTCAATTTACCCTTGAGATCAGTTCATCAAAGTGCTCACCTGATGATCCCAGTCATTCAGGAACAATACTCCAAGATCCTCATCGTAATTATCTGTGGCGGGTCCGTTGATGACGATACCGCCAAAGATACCCTCCCACGCCTGCAGCGCAAAGTGCGAGTGGTACCAAGAGGAGCCGTATTGCGTAGCCCTCCAAGTGTAGGTCATCGACTCTCCTGGCGCGGTTGGGCATTGTGTGATGGAACTGACACCATCTTGGTCATTTGTGTTCAACTGCCAGATACCATGGAAATGAATGCTTGTGCCGTTGTTCGATGTCGTAAGCGAGTTTGTAACGTGAACGATGACTGTATCACCCCAGTCTGCAATTAACGTTGGGCCAGGGATCGAACCGTTTATAGCCATGGCTGATCGGGATACTCCATCTGGTGCAACCGTGACATCGGTGAGCTCTAGCCAGTATTCACGGGTTACTCCAGTATCCGGAACCTCGGTGGCAGGGTCTGTATCGATGGAGTAATCGCACCACTCTGACCTTGTGGTGGCAGTGTTTCCATCACAAGCAGATCTCGGCCCTGTAAATATGTGAGTAGACTGTCCCAAGCCTTATGGTAGGCAATAGCGATCGACGTAATCGTAGAGGCCTTGCGCGAAGAAGTGTGAGACTCACTCAAGTCCGAAGTGAAAGGAAAGGCAGTAGCATAACCAGCTAGAGCTGCAATACCAAAGGCACCGCGAAAAAGCATGTTAATATAAAAAGCGGACTGTAATCACGCCAACAGAAAGAGCGGCGAAGAAATAGCGAGTGACTTGGTAAACGAGTGAAGGTAGGACTAAGCGAAAGTCGATTAACAAGAAGAACCAGTAAAGGGGCGCTGGTGTTTTGTAGGTGTGAAGCAGCGAGAGCGAATGTAAAGAAAGCTGATGATTCCCAATATAGCTCGAAGGAACCATTTATGTTCACGATGGTCTTGCCCGGGAGAACATTCATCACTCTACAATCAATGGTTGATGTTGTCCAGCGTGCATGCAGCCGCCCCCTTCTGTCCCCACCAACACTGAGCGCCGCGCGGCATGATGTTGAGGTAGCCAAGGTCTCCAACGCGCAGGAATCATGAATCGTCTCAGCTGATGCAACCCAAAAATGCCTGTGTAGTCTCCAGGTCATGCTACCCATTCCCGTAAAGCCAAGGAAAAACTTAGGGGAAAACTCTGCCGTAGGTGTTACCATGACACAGGCACCCATGAGCATCGTGAAACATTTTCAGAGTTTTCGTAGAAGGTTATGCCAGACCACGGGGGGGGGGGGTGGCTGAGGAGGCCGCGAAAGGGCCGCGCATGATGGACATGGGTGGGCCACATCGTCGTCGCTAGGATCCTGCACGCTCCACCCTGACCCATAATTAGCAATACTATGATTGGACCAATGTAAACAAACACCGTACTTTGATGCTGCGACCTAAAGGGAACTCCGTTATAGCTAGTTTCCCCTGCTTAGATACCTAGTACCGGGAAGTTCCATGGCGGCTACAACCGTCGATAGTGTATTTGTCTCTTGCGTACCTGCGTTGGGCGTCGTGGGCTATCGGCCTTTCTCCGAGTAGGTGCAGCGACGTCTCCCGGCAGCATGATTCCGCTCGTAGTACGTAGTGACCTCGCGGCATGCTTACGTTGCCTACCGATGTCCAGGAAGATGATTTTTCCGCCATGTGTGCTGTATGTGATAAAACCAGGAAAAGCGTAGAGATGATCGTCCTTCACCCTACTACCTTCACACTCTTTTGTTGACGCTCCTTCTCATCAGACCAACGTTCGTTTTCCCAACCATGCGTGTCAGTTCGCGACACTTTCTCGCTGCCTGCCTTCCTCTTCTGGTTGCGGGTGCGCGCAAGCGTGATGTATCTCCGTCCGCAACTTTCCAGCTGTATGCATATGGCGTGGATTTTGGTGGCTTGCCCCTGTTCTGGGACGCTGGTCTTGCATACGCTGGCAACCCGGATCTTGCCAACAGCTCAGAAGCTGCAGTTGTGATCTGTATGTTCCTAGTCCTAATCGGCCTCTACGCCTCCCGAATCCTTCACGCTGTCATGGCGAAAACCCGAGCTTTACTAATATTGTCAGTCACTACTGACTCGGGTCATCACTTCGTCGGCAACCCGAATATTTCTACCAGCACCGGCACGCCTTCATGGTCCAATTCCACTCTCTTCATCCCCGAACCTTCCTCCGGCAACAAACGTGTTGGCTTTCTCCCGCCCAACAATGGCACTGGCAACGCCACCACCCATACTTCAGGTTTCGCATTCTATGGGTCTACAGTCATGCTTTACGGCGACGATGGAGGTGTAGCCACTTCCTTCACCGGTAAGAAGTTGCAGAATGGCGTGTATGCTTTGTTTTGGAATGAAACCGAAGGAACAGTGCCATTGACACTGAGGAAGGTTGCGCCGAGCAACCCAGGCTCGAAAGCTCGCTAATTGAAAGCTCCAACAACCATTCTCAAGGTTTTACAATTGGCAATAGTGACGGGAAAGCGACGGTGGAATTGGAATTGCTGTTCTTTCCTGGTGTTCTGACCTGGCCGCCCCTGACTTGTATTGTGTACCCAAGCGGACCTTGATTGTGCGCCTTCTGCGCCTGAGCAATTTCCAAACAGACAGCTGAAAACTACTTAGTATGCGAAATCTCATTGAATTTCCATATGCTATCAGTGCTCACAAAAGTTATATGTCTGTCGTTGCCAGCCACTCTCACTAGTCTCGACAAACGCGCTCCTCTCTTCCATCAGATTTGTGCGATGTTCATTCGCCTCTTCTACGCTCATCGGTAGCGAGTATTTACCCTCATCAAAATAACCGCGAACGAAATCCATGAGCTCTTCTGGGAGTTTAGCTCCACGATCACCACTGTTGCCAAGGAGCCCTCTTTCGGCTAGTAGATTGACGATGTCGGGAGGCATTTGGGAAAGTGCGGCCTTGGCTGCTGAACTATCTGATCCGAGCAAGGACTCTTTGTACCAGGTAATTTGTTGGGGCGGAATATTCGCAGTCGATATGATACGTTTGGTAGGATCCACAAGCCAAAGTGCGATGAAGCGACGATGGCCAGGCTTTGTAGGATCCATGAGCTTGAAGGGTGAAACGCGATGTTGGCTGCAGCATCTCATTAGTCGATGACATACCGATAGCTTAGACGACTTACAAGACGTTGGGGAACGCCAAGAGACGCCCTTGTCGCGTCTGGACATTACCATAGTTCTGTAAACATGGAGACATGTTAGAACTCAGCTGAGTGCCTTAGATCTGCTCCAGCCAGCTGTAGCTATTTTGCCCGACCTGAAACCCAGGGTCTTCGCTGATGTCGTATGAAGTCTGCATACGAAAAGATAGGCTGTTCTCTGATACGTTTTCGCTATCCAAGTAGTACAGAGCGGTAGCGCATATATGCTCATTCATTTGTCCTTCAACATGCCAGCCTCCGACCGGAAATTCGGGCTTTTCAGGTGTTAGCTCAATCGATGCCATCTTGACGATGACTTGAAGTCCAGAACTAGAAAACTTTTCAACGAGACGGCAGTTCGCGTGCGGCGCATAATCGATATGCTTGTAGGAAATCGGGGGAATCTTCGGTTTTCGAACAAAACACCATTTTGCTTCCCATAACGCCTCTCTTTTCTCTTCGTCCTCCTCTTCAAAATGGCTCGGGTGATAGCCGTAGTTTTCAAGACCATCCTCGTTACATTCGACATCTGCGCAAGCTTCAGCATTGTCGGGAATCCAGTTCTCAGCATTATGGTCACTTTCATAGCTGAGTTAGCCCTGGCGCTCGGTTCATTGAAGCAACTATACCACTTACTCAGGATGATCATATGGGCCACTACGGGTCTCAAGCCGTCCAGCACCCTGATATTCTTGAAACGAAACCGCCATTCTCAAGCACTGGTCCCACATGGGGATAGATTTCTCGATTAGCTTCTCGATGGTCCGATATATCTCAGGGTATTTGGTAGGATGGAGGTTGTTGACGTAACTGGTAAATCTGACACCGCCATCCTTTTTGAGTGCCACATTGGCTGGCAACCACTGGTATGTCTCCGACCAATAACTTGGGGGAACATCGCTACCACCAAATGCGTAGGACCAACGATCTCGGGGATCTTGTGAGGGCATGGTAGTTTCTTTGGGAATTAAGCTTCCCTTGCCCGCCCATTGCTTGATAGCATCCGCCACGCCAACTTGTTCTGCTTGGAATCCAAGAGTTCGACCATAAACCAGCGGGTACATTGATGGATGCACCAGGTCCTGGACCATACTGTTCGACTTTGGATGCCAGTCGGGCGAGGCCGCATGATCGGTCTTGAGCCTGTGAAAAGCCGCTTGTAAGCCATCGTGCAGCTCCGTGGAAACGATTGTATCGGACTTGGCAATCGAAGCACTGGCTTCCAAGGTGGGAATAACTCCAGAGATCTCATAATACTTGGCTTTGCTGCGCAGCTCTTCAACGCACTTTAGATGATCAGTACTAACATCAATTATGATAATGACAACCGCTTACAGTTTGGAAGGTGGCCTCATCCATGATATTTTCCAGTTTGCATCTCCAGCGATGCGGATCTTCTGAGCGATCGTCATCGTCATATTCATACTCATATCGAAGCTTCCCTTCTGTAGCCAGGTCCCAGAAGTAATCGTCGGGGAGAGCGAGTGCTTCTTCACGCCACTTGGCTACGACATCTTCGTTGAAAATCTTCTGATGCCAGTTGTCCTTGTCAGTCAAGTTCTCCATAACGTCCATTGCGGCAAGCTCGCGAACGGGTATGAGGTCTGAATCGCTTCCCCTGCAGTTGCCGTGGGCGCCAATAGGGTAAAATCCGTAGCTAAGCTGGTCATGCGTCCTCAATGGGAGTCCGAGTCCAGGGTATTTACCTCGAGGAGGCATATTGCTGCTAGAAGTCCCAAGACGCATTTCGGACGGGTCAAGATATATTAAATTGCGCTGTTGAGAGAGGGAAAGCACAGCAAACGTTGGAGTAGAACGTACTTTGAGGAAATTTCTCAAAGGGAAAGCCCCAGCAACCTACGAAGCTACACGATGTGGGAGCGTGGGCATCTTCTTGTTGCCTGCTAGAAATGTGGAGGCGGAAGAAATGGAGACGCGTTGGTGGTTTGGAGGCCTAACCTTGTCCCGTTTGGGTCGCGCCACGATCATCGCCTAGCAGTAGGCTCACACTTTCCGTTAAGAAAGGACCAGAGTTTCTTGAAAGAAGCATTAGGCTTTAAACTAATTTGCACGCGTTAATTTCTAAGTTACTGTCGGGGATGATTCACCACTTTGAGGTGCAGCGAAAGCGGAGGGGCGGTTATCCCCCTTGCAACGAGGCTGGAAGTCAGGGCTCGGGCCGACTGGTTTGGCGCGTCACCTAAACCGACGCGCCGCGGAGCGCGTCTTCACCACCAGCTGCAGCTTTACCCGCGATGACGAAAATCGGGCGCAGTTGATCCTTCAATCGTCTTAATATCTTTCTAGACTACCAACGCGTATGCTCGCGACCGCATCTAGATCTATCTACACCCGTCTACTCATCCTTGTCGTAGGGCAGCACAACGCCAAATGCGCGTCCGAGATCCCATCATCCTGCTCTTCTTTACAAGTTTTCTGAAACAATGATATCCACGGCCTGTTCTGCGATTGCTGCGCACATGTATCAGCAAAGAGTAGTCGTACAAGCCTACGCGATAACTTACCGTACACGGGCGCCTGGTAATGCGCAGCCAGAGGTTTTGGAATCTAATCATCAGCTTCTTCTTCCCACACTTGGAGTTGTCAGTCAGGAAACTTACCACACTCGCATCAGCGACGCGCAGATTATTCACCCCGTATACTTTGAGTGAGCTATCGACGACCTTCCCCATGGTCGCAGTCCCTGCCGGATGATAAGTCGTGCCAGCTCCGAGCCTGATACGCGCGTCGACCTCTTCGTCCGTTGCGCTCGTTCCCAAGACCGGAAATCCAGGAGGGGTATGTTCCACTTCAATCAGGTTTTTACCCTCGGGCGTCTCCAGCATGAGCTTTGACTGCATACGGAAGCCTTCACGCATGACGTGGCGGTCCATCTCGGTGCCATAGTAGTTCGGGTCAATCGTAGGATTTTCGGTGGGATCAGACGATGCCAGAGTGACTGAGCCGCGTGAGGTAGGAAGACAACCCATGAAGAACGTCTTCACGGAAGCGCCATCAACTGGAATCTGCATGCCTTGCGCTTCCGCGCCGAATGCGAAATACATGAACAGCATCTCGAGATGGGTGCGTGGAACCTTCAACATTGGATGGTCCTCAGGCACAGGTCCCTCGTCTTTTTCAATTGCATTCTTTAACGGCGCAGTCGAGATCGGAGCGCGGACCAGAAAGTCTATAGGCCCTCCCTTTTCGTAATTCGGACCGCCAAACAAGGGCGACCCCATCGCAAGACCCTTTTCAGGATGTCGAAGCTTCCAGTATCGGCTCATCATGAGATGATCATGAAGGTTTTGGCCAACCTGTGGGAGCTCTACCGTAATCGGGATATCGTGCCGTGCCAGATGGGCCGGGTCGCCGATACCAGAGAGCATCAGGAGTTGCGGTGTTCTGTAGGCGCCGGCTGTGAGGACGACCTGGCCGTCTTTTTTTAGATCAATGATCTGGCCGTTGGCGAGTTCGACGCCCACTGCAGTCTTCTCCTCAAACAACACACGCTTGACCACAGTCTCAGTGAGAACCCGCACCCTGTCAAGCGGGTAAACAGACTGAGCCATCTGCCTCTTTCCATCTCGCCAGTTCTCCACCAGGTCGCTGATACCCTGCGGACGACCATCGTTCAAGTCATGGATATGCGGTATCCCAAGGTGCGACCAAAGCTTCAAAATGTCCTCGCGCAAAGGATACTGACGTCCCGACGAAGTCACAGATGCAGTATGTACTGGTCCTTCATGCCCATGTTGGGACGGGTTTGCAGCGGGATCGAAATGTTTCTCACTGCGCTTAAAGTACGGCAACAGGCCTGCGTAGCTCCAGCGGCCGTCGCCTACATCACGCGCCCACTCATCGTAATCCTGCGCATCACCGCGGATCCAACCGCCTTCATCCCATCAGCAAGGATCCGTTGACATTCGGAATACATACCAGAGTTTATAGCCGTGCCACCACCAAGCCCTTTGAAGCCCACATTGCGCTTCCGCTTCCCGTCCAGGTGTGCCTGAGGCGTGGTAGTGTAGTTGTAGTCGAACTCGGAAAAATGTAGGTTCGCAGCGCCAGCCGGGTCAACGACATGTGGATTCCCAGTGGGGTCGCGGCCTGCTTCGATAAGCACGATCGAAAGATCTGGCCTTCTCTCGCGAAGACGCGATGCGATGACTGTTCCTGCCAACCCGCCGCCCACGACAATGATGTCAGCCATGTTAACAGTGTTTTGTAGAGTTCTAGCAGAGCGGTTGATAAGTCGGAGGTTGAAGTATCGAATGATCCCGTATTTCAGACTTATGTCTATCTGAAGCCATGGCGGAGGATGCTCAGCCAACGTGAGGTTTCATGCAGTCAGCTTATACGCACCAATGGGACAGAGTACTGACGTGTCGCGCTACCAGGGTATGTAAGAAGCGCTGTATCTGTTTCCACATCATTTCTAACCTCTTCTGTACACTCAAGCTCTTTGCTTACATGCTCTTACTCATCCATCTCGTACGCTAAGTATAAGCGCTTATCTGAAAAACATAAGTGGCCGTCGAAACTACCAGGCTCCGTATACCGACTATATCTTGCACACGAACGAGGCGACGGGCCTCTATGATGAAGGGACGAAGCCCGTACACAACCATCGTTACATCTCGTACGTCGGGGCAGCCTGATTCCACTAAGCGCGGATCTAGTCAACGCACCAGCTTCACCAAAGCCATACCACTCTCAGACCAAAGAAAGCCACTCTGGCTTCACTCCCTTCTCTGCCAGTCTCTCTGGCTCGAGTCTAGGATCATAGTTGATCAGCTCGCCCATTTCCCTGTTTCTGAAGAAATCATAGTTCGTCGGATCGTCGCCATCAAGCAGTTGAGTTGTCCTCTCCCAGTCACCCAGATCGTCGGCATGGAGGCGTGGATCCTCTTAATCCACCTCTTGAGTCTCTGTGTTCAGGAAACGGAGTACGCGGCGGTCACGTTCGGCCCAAGCTACCATACCTAACCAGGGCCGCGGCAATGGACCAAGCAATTTGTTGCCGTTCTCGAGTCCGTGTACGAAGCACTCGCCAACAACAGTGTAGTCTTCTGAGTCACGAGGGCCGGGACACAGGACAAGAGGGATTGAGCAACCGAGGAGAATGGCGACGATGTCGCCTACTTGTGCACCAGACGGACCGAGACCGATGTAGCCTTCGGTTGTTTGGAAGAAGAGTTGACCAGAACAGCACTGAAGCGCGTCAGAGACATCGCTTCTGATGTCGGAAGTTGCGGTATCGGTTTTTGCAGGCCCAAAAAGCGCTTGGTCTCCGAAATCTTGCTCGACCCATGTGTCCGTCGAAGTCAGAATCCAATCAGGCTCCCGCTCTTTCGTAATACTGCAGTTGAGCGTGAGTGCATAAGCTTTCCTCATAGGCTCATCCGTCGGCCCATAAGTAGATCCATCCAGCCCTTCTGGCTGCCATTGCCTCACGCGTCGGATAGCCTCATTGCTATCCAGCGATAGTGGCAAGGGTTCGCCGACGTTAGAGATTTCCGCGCAACGCACGCCATATACCCGCAAGCTATGAGGCCTGGATTTGCTGCCTAGCTGTGTATTTGGAGCATGCGCAACTGTATAGATGGCACGAGAAGTGGTCGTCGCAAATTGAGCGGGAATATAGGTTTTCCTGGAATTTCAGCTGCCCAGTCCGGCACCCAGGACGGTGCGTTGGCCGTGACTTCCCCTTCAGTAGTGCAATTGTGAAAATGCTCTAATCTCTGAGAAATCTCAGCGTGATTGAGTGCAGCCATCGCATACACGTCGGCGCCGGTATTGGTCTCGTCGTACTCGACTTTCACACTAGCTGCGAACTTGGGTGGTGCCAGACCAAGCAAGCCGTATATCTTGTCTCGAGGTTCGGTACACGCCTTGAGCGTAGCTGCACGACAGAGGAGTCTTGTGAAACACACAGCGTGTAGACGAGCTATGGCTCCTGTGGCCTGCTCCAATCGTTCTCTAAGACCAGCTGGGACCTCTGCTTTGGAATACAAATAGTAGACCGCTTCTGTAAAGGGCGCGACCGGCACTTTTTCGTGCCCACACTGAACTACAACACTCGGTCTGATCTCTTGTACAACCCACAGTAGATGGAACCAAGGACGCTGTAAAAGCGTTCGAATGTTATCCAATGTTTCTTGCGTATAAGGAAGCTCATAATCTGGATCAAACCATTCCGGTTCCTCAGCACCCGGTGCACTGAACAACAGTCCAGTGCCTGCATCTGCTACTATCTGGTTGCCGAGGTAGCGGAAGGTCCTTAGTGCGCGAGTGCTACTGGAATCTTCTGTCCCCAACTAAAGTGTGCTCATCCACGCCAGCCTATAGATATCGTGCATTCGCGGAACCTGGCGATTGAATTCGTCTTAGTCACTCTGGTTGAGGCAGATGGCATCAGTCCAAAAGTTCTTGTTTGACCGGGATATCGCAAGAATCGTACAGCAGTCGTCAGGCTTTTCGTGACATATAATTTGGTCTGGCCATTGGGGCTGTCGACTATGATTATCTCCGACTTGGTTGCATCTCCCCACTGTAGCAAGTTAGCTGCATTGTCCTCATACCTACTGCACGGCGGGAACAGAAGCGCAAGGAAGGATCACATACTACATAGGATACTGTTTCATACTTCGGCACGACTCCATCACTCTCTGGTATCGATTTATACCGTTCGATATGGAAGGTAGGATCGGGTGATTCCATTGTATATTCCCAGTTTTTGTGTTCCTGAAGAAGTATTTGTGTTCAGTGATCTGATATCCTTGTAAGCTCAACAGATCATTCCCCGCCTAGGCGCGAGTGATCCCACTTACTGTTTGGAATGCGTCCCAGCCTTCTGGCATGTCCCGCCTGATCTCAGCGAGAGTCAGCCGTTCCGGTTTACTTCTAGACGGCGGCTTTGGAACATGATGATCAAGCTTGATCCTGATCTCGTCATCGAACTCGCCTGGCAGGATCGTGGCAAGTCTGATGAAACTGAGCGGATCAGGCAGAGGGACATATTTATGCTATGGAAGCGCGCGCAACCTTTCTTCTTCGCCGGCGTTGTACGCTGTGGCAACCAGACTATTGCTGCGCGTAAAACCTTTGGCTTTGGGACGGATGGTGCAGCATCTCAAAAATCGCGACCAAAGAGGGTGAATTCACGTAGGTTGGTGGCGTTGTGTCTGGAGATGGACTACTCATTGTCGTAGATCGATCGCGAAGACTGCCGCCTCCGCATTGGAATGTGTGTGCCGAGTTCTTATGTATTCGGTTGCAATCGGGCCTCATTCATAGGAAGGACTGTGAAGATAGACGATCAATTTGCAGTTGTGTGATGGACGAGCAGCAAGGTTTGCATCTACGAGCGGAAGGCTTGAGGTTGAAAGGTCATGCTGCACCGGTGAACGACGTACGTCAAAGTTTCAAGGCCCATGGATGCCATTAATGGGAAATGCAAACTCCGCGGACAGCTGCATTGCCACGCTGCTCATGGTGGGCGGATGTACCATTGGCGCGAACACGCCACTCATGACCACCCGTGTGACAAGGGTTGCATACCATCATTGATTCCCATTCGTCGTCAAGAGACGGTTCTCTTCGTTTGCCGCAAAGGCGCGTCTTGCCGATGAATCGATTACTCCATAAGGAGCGCGTCGTTCCGATCAGGCGGCCAGGTATCGAGAGCGCAGAAACCCTGCCTAAGTATGAGGTCTGAAAACGTGGAACACCTCCAAAACGTAGTATCCCAGAATTGGCGCGACCGCTCAAATGCGGCGAGGTTCGGCAAAGAAAAAGTTGTTGTGGAGATGTTGATACTTGGAAGCACATCTGCGTAGCAGGTCGTGTCTGGCGCTAGAGCCAATGTGGTGGCACATGGTACTTCGACAGTCGGGTCACTTTGCAGAGGATTCACGCATTACGTGATCGCGGGTTGTTAGCGCCTTTAACTACAGACTGCCGTCTGAGTTGTCTTATTTTGCGCTTGTCATTAAGGGTTGTATTGAGGACGGAGATGATTGCAATCGCAGACATGGCCCCAGAATCATTTCTTAGCAACCTAGGCGGCAAAAAGGTAAAACACCCATATTTTCCGTAGCGCACATAAGTGATTCAAACATAGCGCAGAGACGATGTTTAGGAATACGAGGTACAGCTGTGAGGACATGTACAACACGTGAAGCCCGGGCAACGATGGACCTTAGCCTGCACCATGTTTAGTAACTCAACCAAGCACTAGCACATATAGAGCACACCACGACGCACAACAAAAGTACTACATATATATATTATAATTTATACAAACCTAGCTGCCGAAACATGGACAAAAGGTTTTTCGGAGCAGATCGAAAAAGGTGGGGGTGCAACTACATTGGATGTAAGCATATCCAGCGTCATCGCCATCATCCATCCCGAACGGTTGCGCAGCAACAGAAACAACTTATGCCCCATGAATTATCCCAAGACCGTCATTCATAGCAGTAAGAAAATCCCCAGACCATTCCCCAGACCGTCATTATTGTTTCGCACCTTTACGTTGCTTGACTCTTGAGCCAATGGTCTCTGGCTCCACAGCCGTAGTGCCGTTGGCGGGCGTGGCGGGCGTGGCGGGCGCATCTTCAATCTTGTCCATTTCAGCGTCGACATCCTCCTTCAGGAGCACATCCTTCTCTTCAATCTCTTCGTCGGTAGGAGCGTACTCGCTGCGGTCGTCGTCGGCGTCCTTGTATACCACGAATCGGTAGGCGATCCTGCAGATGAAGAACCACCAGAAGAGGTTGACGGCTTGAAGGGAGGCCAGCAGCGCGAAGGTAATGTACTGACTGATCCAGCACTTGTACTGTTGAGTTTCCCAGTTGAGTTCAAAGGGACCAACGGTCTTGAAAGTGGTGAGGATAGACCAGATAATCTTGAGGTTGATGTAGTGACGAGTGTAGCCCCAGATAACCATGAAGACGAAGAAGTAGGGACCGACGATGGGGGAGTCGATGTAGTTGAGGCACTTGGATGTCTGATGTCCTATTAGCGCCGAGGATGAAGCATTATGATAATCGTAGACTTACAGCTAAGAAGAAATCCGAAACATCGTGGGTAATGTAAACGGCGATGCCCATGTATGTAAAGTGAAACCTGTAACTCAGCCAGATCAAGCTGACAGTGATGATGTGATGAGCAACCAGCTCCTTGAAATCCTTCCTCGGCTTCTCCAGCATCAACAGCAGCACAATAGCCTGCTGAGCCCAGTAACTAGCTTGGAGAAGGTAGTACGCCTTGACAACGGCTTCGTGGGTGCGGTGGGGAAAACCCTCGTACATGCCAATGGGGTTGAAGTACCACACGGGAGTGCGAGACATGATCCAGATACCAAATGGACCGTAGATGGCGAAGTATAGGGCCGTGTACGCTTGTTCCATAAAACGAGACTGCTTGTCCCTGTTCCTGATACCAAAATGTATAGCAATGGGGCGGATGAGGCGCTGCATGCAAAACTCTCGCGTGAAACTCAGAACAATAATGTAGAATGCCACAAAAGCAAAGTCTCGTCCACCTTTGCCATAGTGCTGGGGTCCATTGGGGTCTTCGCGTACGTGGGCGGGGATGAGTGGGTCATCGCGTGCGAGCGGGTACGAAAGAAAGATGCAGGCGGACAGCGGGTTTGATGGGTAGGGATAGACAAGGTACAGAGCTACGATCGTAAGACCGAGGATGAGAGGGAGCAGCCATGTGTGTCGTATGCACATGCGCTTCGCCTTGGAGAGGTAACGGCGCGTCGTCTTTCGTTTCGAGCGTCGGGCGGATTTGTCTGATTTCTGACAACTTGTCAATGCATGCTCAATGATTTCAATCCCATGTGCACCGCACATGCTCATGACACATGCAGGGCGTCCAGGGTGCCTCGTGGAGGCCACTTACCGTATCCATACTCGTTGGGCTGTTCAGCGGCGGAGTGCCCGTCCTGTGTGTCGCCAGCGCGGGCACATCGACGTCGCCAGGTACATCGGCGCCGAGTGCACTAGACTTTCTCCTCCGTCTAGGTGCGCCGTTTGTTGCTGGGTTGTGTGGCAGTGCGCCGTTTAGTGGAGGAAACGGTTCCGTCATTATGAACGAGGAGTAGCTGCAGGATTGGTGATGGCCGGAGGCGGCACACAGGGTCCTGGGCTGTGGTGTGGGCAATAATTATGTACAGTTGAGCAACCAAGCGCTGGGGAAGAAGAAGAAGACGCTCGTCGCAAGATGAGGAAGCCGCCAGCGTCCACCAAAGTTGCGGTGGGCACGGATGATATGTGTAAAAGTTGTACGGTACGACTCCTTTCCCGAAGCTCGCCGCAAGATTCCCTGCCAATTTCCGACCCATCAGTGGGGCTCTTGGCTCTCCCTTGCGGCAAGGATTAGTATGTCGATGGACCACAAGACATCGGTCAGGGGTGACGTTATGTCAGCCTCGGCGTCGCCCGAGGCTTGCTTTCTGCTTTGGGGATACGAAGGGCCGAGGCGGCCGACATGTTTGTTCGTACGGCGGCCATTGCAGACCCTGGTTCGAGGTCCCGTCCGGGGCAGTTCCGCCTTTTGACGGGTTCCACGTGCGTCACATGCAAGTCATGAAAGCAGGTAGACATGTGCTCATCAAAACCGGACGAAATAATAATTGTATTATGGCGCTCCTGTGCGAAGCCTACATGGTGCAACTACAGTCAGATTACCTTGTCACGTATAGCAACCGACGGATCCGCACACTGTACAGTAATCAAGGCTCACTCTGACGGCCTGAGCCGACTCCCAGGATGCAGATTGGTTTTATGTTGGAACGTTCCCACTGGATGGGTAGGCGAACCATTCGCTTTAGTCTGATCGAGCTTCTTCCCTGCAATCTCCAGACTCTTCTTCAGTTCGGTGGTGGGTGTTCCCAGGCTGCTCACAGTCACGGTACTATCCATGCTCCCTTTCCTAGAGAGCGCACCGTCCTGCCGTAACAACCCCTTGATACCACCCGCTTTGCGGGCGGGCAGTTCACCTTTGCCTGCCGTAGCTACGTACAATAGATACTTTAGGTTCGGCAAAGTATGGCGGATGTCGACTGGCCGCAAGCCAAGGGAATTCGACAATATCTCAATGTTCTTGTTGAGGAGAAAGACGCCATACTCGAAGCGATACCTGACAACGTTCTTCATGTATAGAGGATACGTGCGTTGATTAGTTTGTTGATTCTCAGTGACGGCCAGCGGGTCGTCAATGGTCGACGTCGAACCGTGTACTGATATCGGGTATGGTAATATGACGGAGAGATACGGCGAAAGCAGAGTGACGACTTGGGCAACATGACCCAATGCGGCAGAAGTCACATCTTCTTTCACATCCTCGAAAGCTGAGTTCGGTAGCAAAAGCCCTCGGATCGTGAATGTAAGGGACTTGCCGGAAACGGGCTCGATGGGGAAGATGCCGAGCAGGTCTTCGCAGATCCTTCGTCGTTGTCCAGTAATGTCCTCCCCGGTCCTTTCCAGAAGCTCCTTGGTCTCGGCGTCCCTGGACCTTTGTTCCGACATCACAGTATCCGCCTTTGACTGCTGCTCACGTCCCATCTTCATTCTCTCTCGCCGACTCTGTATATTGGCTTGCAGTTCGTCTCGTCTTCGTCGCGCAGCCACGACACGGCGTTTCTCGGCAGCCACTGCAGCCTGCACTGTTCGCAGGTTTTCTTCCGTTTCGGCGACTGATTCGACTGTGGAAATGTCCTCCTTGTTTGCCGCGAGTATGCTCTCAATCTCATCAGCGATGCGATCTCGCGTGGTCAACGCATCTTGAATGCAATCGTCGAGCGTGGACAAGCGCATCAAGGCGTCGTACGATGAAGAGGGCAGCACTCTGCCGTCGGGATTCTCTTTTGGTGGCGCAAGCAGTTCTCGTCGCGTCCTTTCCTGTATTGGCAGATCTGTGAAGCTAGTATATATGCCATCTGTCATATGGAACAGTATACAGTTGGGCGGAAGGTGGTGCTGGAAACCGCCGAGTGTTTTTCCAATGAATTGAAGCAGTGGAAATTGCACCGTGTAGTCTAACAGAAACTGCCACTTCTGCATCGACTCGCTCCTTGCCCATACTTTGACGGTGAGTTTATCCAGTCGTGTCACACCCGGCCCACATGGATCCAGATCGAAGAACTTGAAGTTGGGGTTCATGGCTTTTTCTGCAACCTCGGAGATGTACACTGGATCCTGCTGGTCCTCGACGTGCAAGGTGAAGAAGGTGTCGGCCATGCGCACGGCAGTGATGTCTTCTAGCTTCTTCTGGCGGGTCAGTGGGCTTGCATTGGTCCATTCCAGTGTAGAACGCCTCCTCAGTCCTTTTCCATTCCCGGGTCTCGTTGACTTTCTTGACGTGATAGCGTCGCGTAAGCCGCCATTGCTGCGCCGTACCGTGTCATCCGGGGAGTTGAGGTCGCTCGATGACCACGAATGTACCAGGCCCCTGCTTTCCCTCAGCGCAAGTGTCTTGGTGGGCGACTTGAGTGTGCTCGGAATGGCGTCATCGTCGATGGTCTTGCCGCGCGGTTTCGAGGGACTTGCGATGAGGGTGAGATTGCGAATAGTGATGCCCTGGAGATGTCTGAGCTTGCGGTTCTGTATTTCGATTAGCTAGGTTGGCTAGTAACGCCGATTGCGCAACGCACGTAGGGTAGCAGCCACGGGCGCTCGCGTGGTGGAGGAGGGTCGGGCTGGCCGGCTGCATGGGACTGATCGCCGGCCATGTTTACGTAGCTCGTCGCGGAGGCAGGCAGGAATATTGAGAATTGTGTCTGCGCCTCATTGGGGCATCCTGGGGCAAGACAGCAGGCGCATGGACAATGGCATCCGAACAGCCCATAGTAAGTGTCGCAGCTTGCGACGAGTTGAGCGGCGCGGAGCTGTCGCGTTGGAGCAAGCCCGACTGGGCCCTGGACGTCGCTGGCCTTCCGCGGGAGAGGGACCGTGCACCTTGGATTCTCGCATCTTTGCACCCATCTCCAACACCATTTGCAAGTCAATTGGCATCGCCAACAACCCCGCGCCATGCCTCGCTCTCTCGCCCGGCTCCGGTACAAGCCGCCGCTAAAGCCTATCACCTTTTCCAACGGTGCGAGGCGCATAACACCGGCCCACGAGGAAGTGATCCAGAGGCGTGTCGCCGCCTATGTCCAACGCCAGTCGAATCCCCAGCATCTTCGCTTGCAGACAGTCGTAAATGATAAATCGAGGCGGCAAGCCACTGGAAAGCATGTGAACGCACCTATCAAGCCGTACACGCTTCGCGACGTGGTAGACCCGGACGGCACTGCGAAGCACGGCGAGATAATTTACATATTTCGCAACACCAAGACGAACCAGATTATCTACTCCTTCCAGGAGTTGCTAGATGTATGGAACCCATACCGTCCCCGTTGATCGGCCGTTAATTATCTCCAGAACCACCATCTCGAACAACTGCCCTTCATTGGCAAGCACTCAAAGCCACCTGCGCTGCGCCCAGATGAATGGGTACCCCACTGTGTCGTCACATTTCCTACCCCCGCCCAAGGCCAAAACGCTTTCCGCAAGCTACGCGAGTTCCGCAGACTGCACGAGACTGCCTGGGAAAAGACAAACCCCGAAATGGTCTCAATGGAGCGCAAGCAAAGGGTCAAGAAGATCATGGATCAGCGTGCCAATACGAGCGCCGATCTCGCTGAAGTCTTGCGTTTACAAGAGGAGCATGGTCTCAAGGCCGCGGGGGAATTGCTGGAGCATGAGCAAAAGGCGACGGCTATCCTGGACAAGCGGTGGGAGCAGATTGATGCGCTGGCGAACGCGAGCATAACCAAGGAGAAGCCGACAGACAACCCCAAATGGCTGCAGGGACAAATACGGTCCATGGACCTGAAGCTCAAGATGAGGCACCATCAGAGTGAAGCCGACCAAAAGAGCTTGAAAGCCACCAAAGCAAGTCTCGAGACTCGCCTAGGAAAGGTCCAGTACGCAATTCGCAAGGCCGAACAGTTCAAGAAGCTGCAAAAAGATCTCGCACAGAAGGCGGCCCCAGCCAAAGAGCCAGGTGCTGAGGCGAAATTGGACGAATTGAAGTCTCAAGCGCGCGTTCTGGAGGAAGCACTCGCGAACCCAGATCCTACCCGCTCGGCATCGGATCTTGAAATGGACGCTGCCCTTCTCGCTCAGCAACGGACCGAGATTGATACCCTTGAAAAGGCTTTTGATGCCAAGGCCCAGGCTGAGTCCCGCGACCACTACATTGCTCGCTCTGTTCTCCCCAAGGCCCTCAAGAAGACTCCCGTCAGGCCTTATACCCTAAACGGCATCTCGGTGCGATGGGCAGACATGCAAGACGCTCTCTATGCCGCACGCCAATGGCCCGAAGCCATTGAGCATGAGCCTTTAGAGATCCACAAGGCTCGCGGCGAGACCCTAATGCTCTCAGCTGAAGAGTACGAGGTCGAAAAGAATCACGATGTTAGTCGTGTCTTGCAAGCTCTGCAGGAAAAGGGCGATAGCTTGGGTTTGCCGCACGAATCGGCAAATGTAGCACCAGCACTGCGAAGCGGCATGCCGACCTTTTTGCCGATACGGAACGCGTCCACGAATGCAACCGCATAGGGGCTAATGTACACTATGTAGAAAATCACTGTTCAAATTACGCAAGATCTTCAATTCATACGGGTGCAATCTTGGTGGTCGTGATAAGCTCTACAGTGCCTCTTCCTTTGACAAGTGCAACATTTCCAATCCTGGATGTTCTTGAACACGTCCATGGATATCTGCTGTGCCGTTGCCCCCACACGTAGCAAGATGTCAAAAAGCCGACTAGAGCCAGAGCGGAGAGTTTGAGTACTCTCGCTAAAACACTGGAGTCGTTCGTACGGGTTGTACGAGGCGGTTGTCCAATCAGCGCGATTACATTACGCTTGGACTTACCATTCTGAGCCTACGCGGTAACCTGCTACGTGCGGTCGTCCTCCCCGCCTGTATTGAGTGTAGACCTAGGGCTGCCGATCTTGACATGTGCAAAAATAGGCCGGTAGAGAGATGTGCTTTCGAAAGTGCGCTGATTAATTGAGCATGACCGCAACTTCTCCTCGCTTGATGTAGGGCGCGCCTTATCATGTCACTTCCTCGTGCTACAATTCGCCACGTTGAAACTCTTTCCTGCGCGTGGAGAAGCACGATGACTGTGAAACGGTTGATCACGGCTACAGACGCTGTAAACGCCAGATCCAGGCCATGCCCTACCATCTAATCAAGCCATGGAGTCTCGGATATCTTGGGCTACCGAGCTGACTCACTACCCAGATATATAGATCTCTCTTTTACAAACAACATCTAACCGCGCTGACCCAAGACACGAATCTCCCACAAAAAACCCACCCCTTCTCAACCCACGCCCACCATGTACCTCCGCGCCGTACACGCAGAGCAAGACATACTCAAGCTGCAACAATTCATCCGCGCTAACCCCCTCGGCATCTTCACCACAGCCATCGAATCCAAATCCAGTCCTTTCCTCCAATCAAGCCACATACCCTGGGTCCTCGACGTAAGCCCCCCCAAAGGCAATGACGAGCACCACCTTGGCGTCCTACGCGGGCACATTGCACGCGCAAACCCCCAGGCAAAAGCGCTCATCGAACACCTAACCGCCACCTCACCCCCGGAAGCAAGCAACGAAGACGGCGGTCCTCAAACCCTCTCCCGCGACGTCATGGTCCTGTTCAACGGGCCAGCGCACCACTACGTCACCCCCAAATTCTACACCGAGACTAAACCCGCCACGGCGAAAGTCGTGCCCACGTGGAATTACTCCGCCGTGCAGGTTTACGGCCGTGCCTCCATTTTCCACGATAGCAAATCTGCTGCCACGGGTGCGTTTTTGGATAGGCAGATTCGTGATCTTTCTATGCAGTCTGAGAGGGAGATTATGGGGTATAAGGAGAAGCCGTGGCAGGTTGATGATGCGCCCAAGCCCTATGTCGAGATTATGAAGAAGGCGATTGTCGGGGTGCAAATTGAGATTCTGGATTTGGGGGGTAAGTGGAAGATGAGTCAGGAGATGGGGGTTGGAGATCAGAAGGGTGTTGTGGAGGGGTTTAGGGCGCTGGGGTCAGATTTGGGGACAGAGATGGCCGAGACGGTGCTGGAGAGGAGTAAGATTGGGAAGTCGTGACTTCGAAATTCTTATGAATTGCATTGTGCTTGTCAACGCCAATGTTTTTCTCTGGCTGCGTGTTTAATGTGGTGATTTTGTTCATTCCTTGCAGAGTCTCTTGCGTTTTGTCCAGTGCCTCTACCCACTCTGCTAAACCAAGGAGTCGAGATGAGAGGATGAGTTGCTGTCACGTCTGTCGTACTCAGGCTGAGACATTTTGTACCAATTCATACCCCCAAACTATTTCCTGGGTATCGACCAGTGCTCCCCCTTTATAGCGACATCGTACTTCCGCAACGTTACGAAGTATGTATATGGCCACCCCTGTATTTACCTCGAAATGCCCCGCCATACCGTCCCTCAGATTGTCCCAAACGTTCCGCCAAAATGTTGCTAGTATTCTTCGGTTTCACACGGAACTGAGAGACCCGAGCGACCATGTCCTGAACCGGATCCTTAAGGATATTGATCTTAGCGATGGCTGGTTTTGGCGAGAAGCGACTAATGCCTGCACCTCTGATAGTAGCCGTCAGGGTTGCGCAAATCGCTTCTAGACTGTGTGAAATTTTGCACATTCGCGTACTGTGCTCGGCTGAATCCCATGGTCACCAGTAGGCTCTTGGGCGCTCTGAGAGCCTTCTTGAGACCCCGATATCCTCTTTCGCTATACGAGGTCGATAGGACTTCTAGCGATATCATAAACGAACAGGCCCTTATTTCTGGTCGGCATCCTCAAACTCAACCGTTGTCTGCTCCATTTTCTTGGTGACCTCTTCTTCATCCAGCTTGAGAGTGAGCTTCTCCAGCCTCTCTTGCAACGCCTTCTCCGTTTCCTTGAACCTCTTCTCGAATGCCTCATCATCTTCTTCGTCAAACTCCAGCGCGGTGGGTGTCTTATCCCCCTCTCCACTAGCTTCCTCTGTACCTCCCTCTTCCCTGCTCTTCGAAGCCTTGTTCCACTCCCGCAACGCTGCAATCCGTCTCTTTTTGACCTCCTCAGCTCGTCGCGCACATATCTCGAGCCTCTTCAAGCTGCTCTTGGGCCACAACCCTTTCATTCCATCGCCCTTTGAGAACGTCTTTGCATCATCGGGCAAGCGTATCCAATCAAGCTTACTCTCCACAAAGATGTGTGCGTCAGGCTCCATAAGGCTCGGGAAATCCAAAGTTCCTATGGAAACATCACAGAGAGCATCTCCTTGCGCGCTGTCTTGCCAAAGTTGCACATGACAATTTGGGCACTCTGCGTGTCGCGTAACCATCCCAGACTTCTTCTCAGTCTTGACGAACGCTGGGGAGACGGCTGAGATGATCTCGATGTTGTAGAGCTCAATGATGAGAAATAATCCAAATGCGCTGCCCGTGAACTTTTGACAGTCGGGGCAGTGGCAAGCGTAACAGTATAGAGGGGATGTGAGCAGCCGATAACGGACGGTATTGCAGACACAGCCGCCTGCTATCGCTGGAAACGATTTTGTCGTGGCCATGATCTTCGAGAGTTGTCTTCTGTTGGGCAGGCGAAAACGCTGAACTTGAAATGTCGCCGTGTTGGCGTGTGTGTTCAGGAGGCCGAGTCAGCATGACGTTTGTCGATGCCAAGCCACTAATTCAATTAGCGCTTGTCTCATGTTTCCGCGATTTCGGCCTTTGGCGTACAAGTTATGATTCCCCTTCTTCGTAGACAATTTTTGATGCGCCTCCACTGTAAACTTGCCATGGTTCTAAAATGAAATGGTCGTGTCAGAGAGAAAGGTCGCCTGCAGCGATTTGCACGTTGTCAGTCGTCGCAGCGGGGGTCTAAAGTCAGTTCACTTTAGCTATCCAGTACCCTTAACATCCAGTGCTTCGAGCGCAAGCACCGCTCAGCATGCCTAGATGAGTTTGAGAAGAATTGATTCGCGTGCGAAAGCTTGTATGAGGGCAGCGAATCATTCCCACAGCAGGACAACGGGGAAGAGGCCAGCGTCTGCAACTGTCGCCGCGAACTTTACAATCAGCAGTACACATAATGGATTCTAAATTCTGGGACATTTTCTTGAGTCTGATTGCATTCTAGGCGCTATAAGTGACGTACACAGCGGTAGTCAAGAAGCGTTCCGCCATCGCGTAGCCGATCGCAAGAGCTTTCATGACGCATGCGTACGTACAGGAAGTTCGGTTCAGAGTCGCACTATTCATGGGAGTCTAGAAGTCACTGAATAAAGGAATGTCAAATATGAATGCTGCTATATGGCCGTGGTTTTTACTCTGGGAATTGCAATTAAGGGGCTCGGACGCGTGGACTCCGAGTAGAAGCAGAATCGCAGCGTGCAAATCAGGATGAGTTTAGAGATGTTGCTTTCGTTTAGTATAAGATTTCAATGTAAACTCGAGCCGCGGATCCTGTGCACGACCCTGGGCTGAAATGATCACACCTGTGACAGTGATTTGTCCAGCACATAGGGTACAGCCTACTTTGCCATGACACTCTGAACCGCAAATCCGCAACTACAACTAGGCTCTCACATCTTGTATCAAGCCATGGATCATCCAAACCCACCGTATAAGAGGGGTGAACTCAACACTCAGGCTTCCACATAATGTCCTCCAACGAACTTCCCTCAAAGGTCTTCACCATGGCGTCTCGCATGATGTTCAGCTGGGGATGCTTTCCCCTTCCTCCTGACTAATTATACCCACCTTCACTTGGCATTTCCATGTTGACCATCATCAGCGTCACCTGTGCGAGTCGCATTCCGCCATCCACACTTAACTTATTTATGTACAGTGAATCCATCATCATTATGACATATGTCCAACCCTCGCCCATGCCTCGATGACCCGCAAGCTGGAAACTCTCAGATACCCTCTGCCATAGCTGCAAGCAGAGCCTCATCACAGCGAAGTGATTGATCTTCATGAGAGGAATTGAACCGCCGAATTCCTTCGCGACATGTGTTCGCGCTCTGTGAGTGAGGTTAGATAGAGAGTGCTCCGAGAAGAAAGCCCGTGGACTCTTGTCCGAGTCGCATGGCTTTACATTCTTGCTGCGGGTACTTTCCGCAACGCCTTCCTCAAGAAGTTCGCTGCCACAATAGCTAACGCGGAGACAGTCTTGAAGAAAGTGCAACATTGTGCGTGGATCTATGCAATTGTAGAAACAGTGTCCCGGATTCCAGTTGCTGAAAGTCTAGGCTGTTGAGCCCTTTCCGTATTGACGAAGTCTGCCACCATGTGCACGAGCGTATTCTTTGGAGAAGCGGACTTTTGGGCGCTGAGATGGATGGGCAAATACTGCCGCGCCGTAGTGTACAGCGAGCTCTTCCAGAATAGGGATATGCAGGGCTTTTCGGCTAGTTTTTTTGAGCACGTTGTACATATGCAATGCCATCGAAAAGTAGCCCTTGCAGCGGAGCATAGACATCCCGCAGGTCGTACTTCGATCCAAGATGGTTGCCATGAGGCTACCGCATACCCAGGGCGACTGGCTGTACAGGTCGAATGTGGTATCATCTCGCAGCCGCTCGACCTGCTCGCCAAGAGTGCAGAGAGCATTGTTGAAGACTTCGGCAAGATCACTAGATAAGAAAAGAGAGTCAGTGACAAAATCGTAACATGTCTGTTCCACCTCTGGCAAGTAGCGCTGCCGCGAAGCGAGGGTTGTCCAGATCTGTCTCATACCCACAACTCTTGTGTTGTACATAACTGCGGCAGCTTTCGAGATAAAAATGTAGCCCCATCACAGCAGATGATCCAAGAGGATCCTCTGGATTGTCGAATATCCTCTTCAAATCAATCAGAAGGGGGATACATCCTACTGGCTCAAGGGGCGTGTCTTCGGAGATGATCTTACATTCCCATTGGCCAGAGGACTCGGCCGGACAAGCCTGGTATCCGGAGGACGTACGGATTCAGCAGCAGCTTTGCGCGCCGCCGCCGTGATAGTGTAAACGGTCATTCTGACTGAGTCGTTCGCTCCAGGTTCCTGGTGTGAAGAAGCATCCTGTGACTGCAACCAATCGATGAGAACTGCGGTTGCGCTCTTGTAAGCATGGTAGACATCAAACAGAGAAGCCGGAAGACGTTCTTCGCGACATGTTAGAGCTGTCGGGTCATTATGCGGCGTTTGCGTGCTTACTCTAGTGTTCAGGATGCAGCAGTGTTGACAGAGTCGTGAGTGGCGTGAAAGAATGATCAGCTTTCGAGAGTGTCAGATTTTAAGTAGCAAGTGCGATGGTGCGATCACAAGCGATACCGTGGAAATCATCGAAGAGTGCGCTTTCTGAAGGAGACGAAACGCAAGTTACATCTGGTTCCGCCAATACGGTCGTGCTTGGAGGCCATGGTTGCACAAAAAGCTCTGTTCCTTATTGTTCAGTTGGAAAAGTGAAGCAACAAGCTGAAATAGGCTGCATTTGCATGTCTCTGATAGGCTCAAAGTTTGTCGCTTCAGTGGTACGATATAGCGCAGTCGGAGTCCTAGACGCTCTCACGTGATCCGCTGTTGCCTTGAGGATGGGCGTTCGTCGAGGCCCCAAACCCGGGCTACAAATCCAGCACATGCGATGACTGTGTCACCAGCAGCGTGTTCGGAACCATCGGATTGTTGAATTGCTGTTGAGGCTGGGGGGTGGCGAAGATAGGCTATTTCTCGGTAGATTCGTCTAGAAGGCCGGAGACGTGCCGCAAGTGTGCCTGCAGGGTCCTTCGGCTCGATGCGACGCTGAGGCGGGCGAATTTCGGGGAACTTCGCTCGCTCCTCTTTGTACGTGGGATGCGGATCTTTTGCCTGCGCTACATGGCGCGTTTTGAGAAAGTATATTGGCGGCAATAACAGGCGATCGCGAGACTCGAAAGGGTCCGGGTGAAGGTCGAGGCGGTCGAGAAGGTCAGTGCTCCCCCATACCCCAGGTACGTACCCCAAGGCCAGACCCGGTTTTTGCTTCTTGCCAAGCGGCTATATCCTTGCACGGATCGCTCACCGCCCCTGAAACTTTTTTCGCCTTCGCCTCGCCTCCTTTCTGTTTTTTTCCCGCCCTTAGACCCACAACAACACCTTCTTAAAGGCCCACTCTCTTTATATAAACTGTGTCTGTGTCCTCTTCCCCGCAATCATCCAACCAAACTCCTCATTCACTTTCGTTCTACTGCCACCGCGCAAGTCGCATCTAAGACAACCACAGCAGTCGTTTGTCACACGTGTCGCTTTAGCATCACAATCACTCAGCGGACAGTCACGCCACCACTCGTCGCTACATAAACCTCAAATTCGACTTCGGTCTTTGTAAATTACCAACACACCCCAAAACAACAAACAACCTTGACATCAAGATGTTTGCCCGTATCGCTTCCCGTGTCCCTGTCACCGCTGCCTTCGCCGGCAAGCGCGCCGCTCCCGCCACCATCCGCTACAACTCCTCCAGCTCCTCAAGCAGCGCTGCTCGCATGATGGAGATGGCTGCCCAGGCTGAGCGACCCAGTATGTCATTTCACTCTCTTTTGAGCCATCCAGAAACTAACAATTCTGCCAGACGCCACTGAGGTCGCTGTACCCGTTATGTGGGCCGTATGCGGTGTCCTCACCTACACTGCCTGGAACCGCATGAGCGAGCGCACTGCGGGCCAGAACATTGAGAAGCTTCTCATCGTCTAAACACGACATTACGATACCACCTCTTCTTCTACGATACCCCGACACCTTCACTCTGTCGACTCGCCATCGACTCGACCCCATTTGTCGTTACCTGCACTCCCTCTGAGCACGGAATAGACATAGACTCTCTACTGCATAGCGTCGCGCTTCTGCGTAATAATCCTGCGGCATATTAGACCGATTTCATTTTGGCTTTGGATACTGGCATGGGATCATGTACGGTTATGTTTTGATATAGGTTGTGGCGCACGGCTTGGGTTCTGTAATGGACTTTTGGCTACCGGCGATTTATTGGATTCATAAATGCAATCTACAAGCTACACTCTTCATCAGCCGACTTCACTTTGCTGCACGCTCTTCTCATACGCCTGGTTATGCTAGTCCAAGTGGCCGTCTTCTCTTTTCTGACGCATCCTTCGCACTTCATTTGCAAGGCTCGGCATGACCGCTCTCATGCCTTGCGACGCGATAAAGATTTGAATTTGGATCTTGATCCTGCAACGCGTACAATAATCGCGAGAGTGGCTGAATTATCGCTAGTTATCACGCATGCTGATACTTCGCATCGTCTCTGGGAGTCCTTTTGAGAACCGGCTGTCACCAAGAGCGACTATTCATGCAGGGGCACACGCGGGATTTCCAGCTCGTCGTATTAGATGAAGGCAGCGACGACTGCAACACATAGTTGCGAGTATGACAATCATTTTGCTCATCAAAAATAGACCTAGAGTCGTTTTTCTGAGGCCTCGAAATGTTTGTATCATGGTCCCATGCAAAACCAAAAGTTGACGATGCTGCAAATCCCCAGAGAGAATCCACATGCCAACAAGCATTACGCATTTCTGTGGAATATCTCTGGAAGAAGGACCAAAAGGCAAGAACGGCATGGAAAGTATGCTCTAGGTTTGGGACTTGGAAACCCCAAGAATGGGTGCGTGAAGAAGGAAAAGAGCAAAGAAGCAAAGGATGTTTTATCTTCTCTCTGCGCTGGCAGCATGATGTGGGGCATTAAATCGATGCAACCGCATCTAGTTTCTCATGACGCTCACGTTTGGACGTATCACATGTGAGATATCTTTCCAACACAATGCACGTTTCAGCGCACGCGCTAGACATATTGGAAGAATCTTTGCGGTTTAGTGTCTTATGTTTGCTTTCGAAAGACTGGAAGGGCAGAATGGCAGAGAAAGTAATACCCACCAGGCTATTTACACCCTCTCTTCAGCAATTGCAGGCGTGATCATGTTTCTTTTTTTTCTTGTCACAAGTGCAGCTCCCTCCGCACGTGATATCCCTAACAATTTCTTTTGGACTAGACCCAAAGACTAGGAAATTCATATGAGGTTTGCGGACACTTCCGAAACTAGATCAGCAAGAACAAGCTAAGAGGTGATGGGGTCCTCCGAAGGTATCTGTATAGCACTACCGCACTAGTAGGATTACGGCTCAATCCACCAGTAAGAGACTGCCACAAAGCTCAGCAATACAGCGCAACAGCCCTGAGAATCTCAATCTCTCGAATATTGGAGCGTTGGTATGGGAACATTCGATCCGTGAAAGGCGTTCTCAATCGAGTCAAACGGTCGGAAACATGAAAGACCAGTCTTAGGATTTTAGGAGAACGAGCAGAGCACCTCGAGGAACGAGTCAAAGGGAGCAGAGGGAAGAGATTCTATTATTTATACACACACACATGAGAGCGTCAATAGGCGCAGGAACGATAAGATCCTGCAGAAATTCTAACGTCCAAGAATGCAGAACGCATAGAAAAGAACAATGGTACTCTTTACGGTGAAAAACATGAAAACCTTGTTGCTAGGTTTTGACAATAATAGAGACAGGAGTGGTATCAATATACAACCAGCTACATACGCTCACACCATGTAACGTGTCCAGCAAGTGCCAGCTCTTGAAAAGCCTAGGAAAGTCCGACCCATGCATGCGATCTTTTGGGAGGCCGGCCGGCGAAGCTATAAGAATGGTGCAGATAAGGTTTTGAATAGAGAAATACCGTATTCGAAGTACTAATAAAGAAGCAAAAAGTTGGAGCAGACGTATGTTTATATGGGCGTCCCAGTAGGTGGAAACGAAAGAGTCTTCCTCAGCACAAGAGAAACCTTTCCCGGGGACAGCGCGAGAAGATCGTAAATTGTAGCGGGAGAAATTTTCGACTGGGTGCTTACTTCCACATGCTTTTGCTAATACAGGTCTTACGTTTCTATGAATGACCACACCCGGAATCTGTATACATGCTTGATTCAGAGGCGTGAGCATTTAGATGAGTCCGCTACCTAGGTTACGAAAACCGGGTGACTCGACATGGAGGCGACTTCTTCGCCTTTTTTTCCACCGCAGAAACAGCGCAGAGAACATGTGGCGGTTTCATCATAGTTTTAAGACGGACAACGACAACGATCATACTTACTACCTACTACTACCTTTAGGGCATTCCAAGGTTATACACATAATGCATCTTTAATATTACTTTCTGCTTGTTCTAAGTAGTTAGAGGTATCTTCGCTAATATATTATTTATTATAATTACTAATACTTTTACAGGTAATGGTAATAATGTTCGAGAATACGCTATTGCTAGCAACTAGAAAGTAGAACTTGCGCGCTGCTTTCCTCTATTATTCCTCTATCCTCTCCTCTTGTTTTAAGACGGACAAACCGGCGAAGACATCGACTTTCCTGAATGTAAATTTCGAACATAAAATATTGAGATTTTGTGGAATGAATATATACAATACAAGAAAGAAGTATGTTGTTCGAGGGAGCGCCCATTAGCGCCTCCTCTTCGGGACTAGCGTCTTTTCTTCGGCTCGTTTATAGTCCACTTTCGTAGCTACCAAATACAACAACATGAGGTTCACATCAAGATCTCTACCTTTCATCAGGTTATGAGCCCGGACTCTCTCTTTTATCGCGCAGGCTATTCATCAGCGATAGTTCACCTAGCGACCGCGCAGGTGCTATCTGAGAGCTTGTAGCGATATCGGGAGCACGTTTCCGCGGCGGTAGCAACTGACTGAACGCAGCAGCTACCCCGCCAACACAAAACAATCAACACTAACCAGCACGCTCTCTCTCATCGAGTAGGCGACTCACTAACGGCAGCACACCTAGCGAACGCGCAGGCGCTGCCTCGAGGACCAAGCCATGGCGGTCA